>NCKU01001236.1:0-27586 GCA_003675995.1 Dinothrombium tinctorium | reverse complement strand
TTTTTTCTCTGTTTCTCTCGGCTTCAAGCATTGTGATAAAAACTTTTGTAAAGCTTTTGTACTTTACACTCTCGTAAAAAATTAATGCAATTTGTCTGGATGCATTTTTATGTACTTTCACTTTATTTTTAAACAAACAGAGTGTAAAGTTCGTTTCAAGTAAATGCAAAAGAAATAATAATCGTGCAAAAGATTTATTCTAATTGAGTTTTCAGATATTTTGGCCAATTAAAAAAGCGTTCAACTGATTTTTGTTTTCGAAAAAATTACACCTTGTCAACAAATAAGCAAAAATTTAAAATCGCAATAACTTATACTTGAGTTCAATGAACAAAAGGCTAACAGTCTTATGCCGTATGCCATTCTGCAATTAGTGAGAATGTTGGCAGTTTTGCGTCCAAATTTTAAAATTAGGCGAACGAAAGCATACAGAGAAGAGCACATGGGGAAGTGATGCAAGAAACGTAAAAAGATACGGGCGTTGCTCTTTCTCTCTCTCTTCTCTCCATTTCGCTCGCTTTATCGCTCTTCTAACTTCAATCCAAACTTTCACCTACTCCCTCTTCGATTTAAGAGCGTATTTTAAGCACAAGCGTGCCACCAATGAGTTCAAATGCTTGTTCGCATGTTCCTTTTTACTTAAATATCCACATGTAGTGAATTTTAAAATTTGTTTTTTATTTTAAATCGAATGATTTTTATTTATTTTGCGTTTCAACTCAACCTAAAAGGTAAACTTTTGAATTATATTTCACTTTTGATTTTCGCAAAATTATAAATTGCAATTTTTTTACTAATCCAATTTGTGGTAAATTTATTTTTTGATATAAATCTTAAAAAAGCAGGCGCAACGCTTTTTATATGAATAAAGTAAGAATAAACTAAAAAAATAATTAAGTCGATCGAAAGATTAAGAAAATGAATAGACCAAAAATGGTCTGAGGAAACTTAAGCTTAATTACGAGCAAAATTTAAAGTCGAATTGAAGTTGCTGATTCGAATTATCTTTCATCGTAAAGTGATCATCTCACCATAATTTATCATCATCGTTTAATCATAATTTATCTTAATGAAGTTGTCTTAAAAAAAATCTAAAAAACCAAAGAAGAGTTTAAAATTTTAAAACGAATACTCATTTGAAATCAAGAAACGTAATCAAATATGATTGATGAAAAGATTTCTAATTTAGCTTAACGTGCAAATATTTTTATAGAAATCGATTCGCTTCTCTTTGGAATCTCGTGATTTGCAAATGCGGCCATAAATCTTTGACGCATCACTTTTTAACTGAAGTCGAACGTTTGCTAAAAATAAAATTATTTTTAAACAAAAAAATTAGCGTGTTCTTAGCACAAATACACATTAACATAACGAGTTGTATGAAAACTAAGCTGATGTAGACTTTAGTTTTATGATTATGTTAGTGAAATAATTGTTTGCTTTCGATCTTACAAACTGTCACAAGTAAGTTCTTATTGTAACTTTAATTTCGTGTAATCGCATCGTCACAAAATTGCAATTAATGGTGTAAAAGTTATACGCAATTTGTGCTCATTAATACGTAGCATCTTTTTTGTCAAATAACGATTTGTTGCTCATTTTTTGTTGTTTCATTTCGCATTTTCTATTTCAGTCTCACTTTGAAAGCAGAAAACTGAAGAAATATTTGAAAGTTTAAGCATCAAAAAAGTGTGTGCCTTACATTGAGTTTAATGTTAAACGCGAATCAAGAAACGTAATGATAGATTTATTCTTTGGATTAAAGCGTTTGGTCAAACGACGTGTGGTACTCATCGACAATGCCATTTTTCGGCTTCATTGGCTGCTAACATCGGTGCTTTTAATCTCATGCAGCGTCATCATTACAGCGAGACAATACGTTGGAAATCCAATTGATTGCATTCAATCAGACGAAATTCCAATTTCTGTGTTGAACACGTATTGTTGGATTCATACAACGTTTACCATTCCAGAGGCGTTCAAGAAAAAAGTCGGCGTAGAAGTACCGCATCCCGGTATTGAAAATACACGTGGTCCAACAGTGAACAAAAAATATTATTCATACTATCAATGGGTTTGCTTCGCTTTATTCATTCAAGGAGTGCTTTTTTATTTTCCATACTATTTGTGGAAATTATGGGAAGGGGGTTTGATCAAAACGATCTCAACTGGAATGCAGATCGCTGTATTTACAGACGAAGAGCGAGGACGCAAAAAGAAAATTCTATTCGATTATTTAACGAGGAATCTAACTTGCCATAAATTGTATGCGTATAAATACTTTTTCTGTGAGTTCCTATGCTTCGTCAACGTTGCTCTTCAATTGATTTTCACCGATTGGTTCTTCGACGGCGAATTTCTCGATTATGGTATTTCTGTTATGGAGTACGTTCGAAAAAAAGACGACGACAAAGTTGATCCAAGGATTTTTGTATTTCCTCGTATGACCAAATGTCTCTTCTACACCTACGGCTCATCTGGAGACGTTCAGAAGCACGATGTACTTTGCATGCTGCCACTGAACGTAGTGAATGAAAAAATTTATCTCATGCTTTGGTTCTGGTTTATGTTTCTATTGTCGCTGATGATTTTCTTATGCATTTACCGTATTGCAATTCTACTCGTGACCAGTTTACGCGCGTATTTTTTAAAAGGAAGATGCCGTCTTTCGCGATATAAAGATTTGAAAGTTGTTTGCAATTTCGGAAACATCGGCGATTGGTTCTTATTATACATGCTCGGAAATAATTTGGATCCTTTAATGATGAAAGAGCTATCGGAAGAAATGGCAAAACAGTTGGTCAAACACCACCAAAGATTAAACAATGGCTGTTCTCAAGAAACTATGGCCATCGTTTAATTAATTTTGTGTTCATTTTTTTGACCCTTTTTACTATGTAAATGTTAACGATTTTTACAAAAAATTTAGGTCACTCGATAAATTAATTGTTTGATTAGAAAATTTATTACAATTTCGATGAGGATGAGAATTTGTAAATCATACGAAACCATTTTTATAAAACAATATTGCGAATGATTAATGAAAATTTTGAAAAGCTTTTCAATTCTTAAACGTTTTTTTATTTTTACGTGTTTACTTATTCGCTCTGAATTCTTAGCTTTTTGAAGATCGTGAAAATACTGATGATACGGAAATTTGAAGAAAATATGGCATTAAATTGAGAACGTGAAAAAGCAAAAGTAAAGCGAATATTAAAAATGAATCGAAATGGTGTGTAAAACGAAAAGATAATTTTTCAAAGCGTTTGCATGCATTCTACTACACAAATTTGCTTCGATCGTTTGATTAATTACGAACAAAATTTCAAGCTTTGAAATATAATTTAATACTTTACAATACTTTGATATAATTTCAAATAAAATTTTCATTTTGCCATTTAAACCATTCATTTTCATTCGTCATTTATGAACTCGACGAATTTAGTTTACCAATTTAAATTGCGACAACTCGAGCTTTAGTGTAGCAAGAATTGAGGTTCGATTGGTGATCAGCGGATTTTATAATTAAAATTTAGTTTATCATATGATTTTCAAAATAAGCGCAAAATACTGTTTTTATTTAATTTCTCTTGAACTACAATAAACAGGACTTTGGTTTTAACTTTAAATTAAATACATTTTGGTGACACTTAACATACAACATCTTCGATATGTGACCCACCACAGACAATAAAGTTTTTAAATTTCATATAAAATTCTTCAAGTAAAAATTTTAATTTTTGAACTCTAAAATAAGTTTTTCATGTAAAAAAATTTTCAACGAGTAAAAATTAAAAAAAAATAAAAAATAAAAACTCAATCGCTACGTGGCAGCAGCGTGTGACACAGAACATTTTCAATTCAAAGTCAGAGAAATTTATTTACTCGATAAGCTTAATTAAAGATTTTATTTCAATAAATTATTAATCTCAATATTAGCATTAAAAAGTAATCATATGTTCATTTTGCATCCGAAACTATTTTTAGCATGTGCATTAAAAACAAAAAATTTGGAAATTGTTGCAATTGTTTCTTGTAAGCAAAATACTTTTCAAACAAATTTTAAATTTAAACTTTAAAGAATAAAAATTTAAAAAGAAAAATCATTCTCACATTTACAGCTAAAATTAACACGAAGTGAAAAAAATTGACTTTGTTCTTCGAAGTGAGAAAAAAAGAAAAGAAAACAACAAAAATTTCAATACTTGGATGCATCATATGACTTGGATATTTTTGTTTTCGAAAATTTTCTGGCTTCTTTGTTAAACTTAAGTCGACTTGAGAGCATATTTCAGTGTTTTTGTCAGAGCGCTTGCTTTTTGACCAATTTTAATTAAATTTCATTTCTTATCTTGTAAAGTAAGAAACGAGTGATAATAAAAGTAAAAACAACTAATTTTAAAATTTGTACATTTTTTAAAATTAGTGAATATTTAAAACTCATTACGGTATACCTTTAAAGGTAAGATTGACAAAAAAGTAATTATTCATCTCTTTAAAAATCTAAGCGTTCTGAATTTTGACTCTTAAGATCACAAAACTTTAGTCACGACTTTTTAGCCTAGAACAGCTCATTTACGCTACTTAATCTCTTATCGTATTTTGATTTTTCAAAATTTTTATCTAATTACATGAAGCTTTAGGTGAAAGATTTTCTCCAAAATATGTGATTAGATAAGTAAATGTAAAGATGAGCGTGTTTTCGTTGACAATTAGTATAAAAGCGAACATAGTGAAGTTTTTGCCGTTTACATTAGCGTTGTAGACAGAAAAAAAAAATTCATTTCGCAGTGAAGTAGATCTTACATGCATAATTTTTTTGTCTACAGTAGAAGCGAATTTAAAAAGATTTTTCCCTTTTTTAGGCATTAGTTTTCAGTTAACAAATTAATGTTAAGTCGCGTACATTGTTGCTGAGGCTTTACACACATCATAAAAGTAACCGAGAAGAAATGCTTTGCAGGCTTAAAGTAAGATGAGCTTGTTTATGTTAAAGCCAGGGTCAGAGAAATCGCAGCATTGGTTATTAAATGAAAACAATTGCAACATAAAGAATGTTAATACAGTCAAACCTCTATAATCCGACACCTCACTTTTCCGACATCCTCGAAAATTCGATCAAAAATTTTTCAAAATTTCTTTCTGAATTCCGATGACTTTGTTATTTGGGCACAATTTTTTTTGCCGAAATAGAAAGGTTTGACTTTTCACCTGAGGAATTAAAAGAATCCTGAATTAAGCCAAGAATGGGTTTATTTGCATTAAATTTTGAAATTGTTTATTAATATGAAGTGAATCGAACGAAAGTTTTTATTTGGTACAAATTTCTTGGCGTAAATTTATCTAAAAAGAAAAATTTTAAGTAAAAAATGGAAGTGAAGAGAATGGCTAAAATATCGGATCGATGTTCGAACGATAAAAAAAAGATGATCAGACCTACTAATGCTTGAACAATCGAGAATCAGCTCTTAAAGTCACACACAATTATTCAAATTGAATACTTTTTGGTTAGTATGATTCAATTTAAAATTTCAAACAAATTTCAAACTTTGTTTGGTTAAGAATTGCTAGTCGCTAACGAAATTTCAAAACGCGTCACTTTACAGTTTCTAAATCCAACTTATAAATATACGCATTCTAAATTTGTTCTAAACGCTGATTGTTTCTCAAGATGCCGAAAAACGAGACCACTTATTGCGCTTGAAATTTATTTAAGTGATCTTAGAAGTCGTGTAATAAGATTAATCAAAGTGACAGTAAGCTTTTTTCACATGCTTAATTCCAATAAGTTGAATTGAAAAATCAGAATTCACGAATTAAGTTCCCCCTAAAATTATAATTCACAAATTCAAAAATAATTTTCTAACTTTTGAAAAGTTGCAGTTCGCTTATTAATCCAACTGTCATCCGACTGTTGTAAACTTTGAAACAAAAATTATTTGAAAGCAAATCCCTGTTTTAAAACAGTAACCCACAAAGCGGTGTAGCTAATTTTGAAAGCGAAGCCCGATTTATAACTTTAGTCACAGGGAAAACAGTTAAAATAAGTGAAGCAAAGTTAAATGGAAACAAACTAGCGTTTAATTATCCTGATCACAGCTTCGCGAATTGAATGCTTGCTTCCCGCTATTAAAAAGAAAAAGTTTGAACAAGAAAAAACACTTAAACATGAGAAGAAAATATTGCGCTTTAAGGTCGCCTAGGCTGTGTAAAGGTACAAATGCTACTGCGGCGAGCAACAAGTAACCGATCTTCCTTAATCCACTTTCCGTCGGATCGCGTAAAAGGATACGGGCGTTGCTCCCAAAAAAAGTTTTACTGTATTTACAGTCACGTATTTATATTCTCCTCCTTTTGCGGTTTTATTTTAAGCGAAAGCATGTCGACAAATGTTTATTGCACTTTTCGTTCGCGAATATGTCTTTCTCACTGTTTTGAACATCATTTCACGATAAAAATTTTGAGTGAAGCATCAATTGTCATATGCTCGTTGCGTTTGATTGCGTTTGTTATTTTCGGTTTTGTGGCTTTTTACTTGCAGGTACGCTTTAAAGTGCGTTCTAGTGATTATATCTGTGAATAACGTGTACCAAGTTTTTGTTTCTTATGAATCGCTAAAAATGATTGTTTTTGTGATAAGATCACTTGTTGTAAAAAAGTTTTCTCACAATTGCTTCTCTTAGCCAAAGTGTTGAATAAATATTTTCTAAAAGGCATTGAATTTAACCGCAAACATCTTCGTTAACATTAACAACGTGATTTTTATGAGATTTCAGGTACTGACAGATACCAGAGCGAGAGTGCGATTCGTTTAATTTGCTTTAGGAGATTTGCTTACATTTAAACATTTCAATCATCGATTTAAGTTTAAAAAAATGCTAAAACCAGCGTAAAAATAAACTTTACATGATGGCTTTACTTAAATTGAAGCTCACTTTAAAAACATACTCGCATTTTTGTTGTGGTTCGAGTGCAGATCACTTTCCAAGTTGATACCATCTCTGAACTGCTTGAAAGCGATGGTTTGAAACTTATGTAGAGTAATCATCAGAATTAAAATAATTTTTTACGAATACAATTGCAAACTATGTTTCAAAGTGTTGTTGTCTTTACTTATGTTCGCAGAATTGTAGAATGCTTTCAGTATTTGAGCTAAAATTTGGCATTCTATGGGGTCCACCGATAGTCCCAAATACGGTTTGGTCGCAGTGACGGAAAGTGATAGGAATCAATCAAATTTCGAGAGCATTGTCTACACCCCAATAGGCAACATCGTAAATCTTTTCTTCTCATTTTACTTCAGAAGTAAAAAGTAAGAAAAATGTTTTTTACTTTTTTAATCGTTTTTATCTGAAATTATTTCATCTCGATTCTAATTGCTTAACTCTGCACCATTTGCATCTCGATACAATTACAATTCGATTTTTTTCTTTCGATTGTATAACATTGAAATCGAGAACAAAATGTTATTTGAATCATTAATCAAGTTTTCTTTGCTATTGTTTTAATCGCTTCGTCTTCTTTTTCATTTTAAAACAACGCAAAGTAAGTGTTAATCTCTGTTAGCGTCTGTTTTGCGTAAGTTTTCTTTAGCTAAATTTCTCTTGAACTTCGTTTTTTAATTTTAAAAATTCAAAATCGAATACATTTTTGCGTATCGTGCGCTTAGTCGCAGCTCGCATGAAAATGCTAAATTCAGCTCTTCATTTGTTTGCAGTTTATTCTCGGAAATGATTGACATATTTCGAAGTCTAAAAAGTCTGCTGAAAATTAGCAGAATCCACATCGACAACACAATACTTCGTCTTCATTATTCAGTCACAGTAATCATACTTTTCGCATTTTGCGTGATTGTGACGACGAAACAATACGTCGGCGAGCCAATCGATTGTATAAGATATGAATCCGTTCCGCAATCGGTTATAAACACGTATTGCTGGATTCACACGACGTACACAATTCCAAAAAGTTTAACGAAGAAAGTAGGCATCGAAGTCCCTCACCCTGGAGTCGATAATACAATTATGAAACCTGGCGAAAATAACAAAGATCTTCGTTATCATAAGTATTATCAATGGGTATGCTTTGTGCTATTTCTGCAAGCGACATTATTCTACATTCCGCGTTGGCTGTGGAAGTGGTGGGAAGGTGGCAAAATTCAAGCGCTAGTCACAGATCTCAGTGTCGGTGTTTTCAACGAACACGAACGAAAAAGGAAGAAAGATTTGCTCGTGTATTACTTAAGATGCAGTCGTGGACACCACAATTGGTATGCGGCAAAGTAAGTAATTCATTATTATCATGTTTCATTGTTTTGCGAATGAAACCTAATCTCAGCATTCAAATTTCACTGTACGACGGCAAAGAATTTAAAACACCATAAATTAAGGAATTCTTTATTCGCAAACTACTCGCTATCTTTCAATTGTTTGTGAACATTTCAAGTGAGATTGATGTTGAATACACTTGATATTCATATAATTGCAGTTTTTAGAGGTTTAAACGGGTTTAAAAAATTTTCCTCAAACGCATAGAGCCGAAATTTCTCTTTTATGAAAATTTTGCAAATCTAGCTGTACAAGCACTCATCTAGAACCAGAGTCGTTTCCCCAAAATCCCGACGGGTTTGGGGAACGGGTTTAGTTTTCCCCGTTTCTATTTTGACTTTAATATTTTAAATAAATGAAAAAATTTTTAGATTTTTCTTCTGCGAACTTCTCGCTTTGGCGAATGTTATCGGACAAATGTTTTTGTTGGACAAATTTCTTGATGGAGAATTCATGAGATATGGAATAGAAGTAATCGAATTTCATGAAATGGACGACGAGGACAGAATCGATCCAATGATTCGCATATTTCCAAAAGTCACTAAGTGCAATTTTTTCATGTACGGACCTTCAGCGAATATTCAAAACATCGATGCCCTTTGTTTATTGCCACTGAACATTATCAACGAGAAAATTTACATTTTCATTTGGTTTTGGTTTTCCGCGTTAACTGTGTTAACTTCCATCATGATTTTGGTTCATTTGATCATCATCGCATGTCAGCCTGTGCGGACCTATCTTTTAAACATGCGCTTCAAAATGACGCAATTGGAACAATTGCATACGTTAATAAGCAAAACATCAATAGGTGACTGGTTCCTGCTTTATATGCTGGGACAAAACATCGACGAAGTCATATTTAAAGAAATTCTCGAGGATCTCTTGAAAAGTGGCTCATCGCAGCCAAAAGAAACACAACCATTGACTTGATAGCCAATTCTGGTGCGTGAAACATCAATCAGTGCCTTCGAAATGTGAAATGCAGAATCGTGACAAAAAATTTGTTTACAACTTGTTATTTGCTTTGTACAGAGAAAAGTGATTTTAAAAGTAGCATTTGTCATTCGTTTATTTAAATCACAAATTCTTTTGTTAATTACACTTAAAAGTGTTTGATCGAAGCAACGCTAGTCGTACGCTTTAATCGATCGGATTTAAGTTTCGCATTGTTTGTCGCGTGAATCGAGCGTAAAACTAATTTTTTTACTGCAGACACGAATTTAAAGTTTCGACAAATTTTCTTTTCTCACAGATGCTCTTCTCGAGTGGATCCTCTTCATGACGGAGATCATCATTTTCCTCAATTTTTACTCTTTTTCTTGTCCAAATAAATGCAATCTCAGTTATTTTTCGTAAAAACTTTTTTTGATTAAAAGCGAGATAAGAATTCAACGATGTCTTCCTAGCTGAACATTTAAATATTTGTGTCAATTGTTGTTTTGTCTACAAAGAAATTGTTGATTGCAAAATTTTTTAAAGAGATAAGTGAGTTCGTTTTCATCACCATTCTAAACTTTTAATTGAAATTTTGTTCACGTTTTCGAAAAGCACATTTTCGCTTTATGGCCCTCGCTGCTTGCGTCTTTGCCAAGAAGATATTTTTTGTTCGCGCTCTTTTTCACTTTCGCTTCGCGTTTGTTCTTCGCTATTCGCATTTAGAAGCAGAAAACTGAATTAGAAATACAAATGAAATTGAATACACGCAAAAAAGCTTCTTCATTGCTGAGCTTTGTATGAAAACAGCGCGTGAAAATGCGGCAAACAGAAGCGTTTTCCGAGCGTTTTGTTTTTCGAACAAATATTTTCGAAGTTTTGAAGCGTAGCACAACGATAAATGGCTTTTAATTTAGTTTCGCTCCATTAAAAAAATTTCAAAACACAATCCGACTGAGTTTTCGGTTATTTTTGGTTATTTTCAAACTCGTGCACCGTGCATGCAACGCGTCGTTTTCACATATGGATGCGCTGTTTTTTCAGACGCTCGCTTCATCTTTTTTTGTTTGTATTTCGCATTTCAAACTTTAAGCATTTCTTTCAAACGCTCGTCAATCATTTTTCGCCGAATACGAGACAAGAAATTGATTTTAAAATTTTTTTTTTCACCGCGCCATATTTTATCATCAAATTTTGTTTTTGAATTCAAAAGCTAAACTTCTTTTTAAAAAATGCTTTTGAAGCCGAACGCGAAAAATTAGTTTTCTTTCGAATTCGTGCCATGTGCCAAAATTTTCATTAACTCATCTCGCTTTTCGCTCAAATTACGCTTGTTGCGAGGAAAAAATTTTTTTTTCACTTTTTCCGCTTATTGTTCACCTATTTTTATAGTTCGCGAATAGCGTTTCTGTTTAAAGCACTCGCAATACACTGCGAATACTTTCTAATTAAGTTGAAATCTGCGCTCAATTTTTTTTTAGTACCGTTTTCATTAAGTCGAGTGCGGAAATAATTTCTCTTGTTTTCGGACGCACAATTTGAATTAAAAAAAATTTCGGCTGCTTTACAAAACTCGCTTTTCTTACCGAACTTTCGCCGATTAAATTTTGTGTAAAAAATGGCCATATTTCAAAAATAAATATCTTGTTTGTTTACACAAATATTTAAGATTAAGTACTTGTAAAAGATGCAGCTTATATCGAGCGTTATTCGCGGCAATTTTTTAAAAAACAAATTCGAGCGAAGTAATTAGAATAAATCATTAAACAATAAACTTTTCTTTGCGATATTCTAATGCGAATATCGCGTAAATCATTCGCGATGCGAGCTTTGCGAGCATAAGGGTTGGATGTTAAGGAAGCTGTAAGCTGCGAATCACTTGAAGAGAGAGAGAGAGTTGCTCGTATTTTTAGAAAATTAAAAACCGAAGAATTTTCACTTCATTTAAACAAAAATATTCAAATAGCGATTAAAATTCTCGATTTCGAACATTTTTTTTCACTATTCACAATTTCAATCATCGTCATTTAAATTATTAATCATCATCAAAATCGCACAAATTATCGATTTTTGAATTTGCAAAAATCAAAGATTAAATTGTGTTCATATTTATTTTGATGATTTCAGAAAATGACGCTTTTCGAGTGTTGACATAGTCAATTTGAAGAGGCAATTGTAGTTAATATGTAAATTTATCAATGCACTGCATTTAGCATCTTAAACAATCAATCGTTTGCTGCTTCTAAGTTGCTTTGCACAAATTTAGAAAAGAATTTTTAAAATAATATTCGCTCTTGAAAGTTAAATTTTCAATTTGCAAAGCGCATTTGTATGTAGTTTTGTTTAAATTTATTTAAATTCGCTGAAAATAGAAATTCAGTGCGTGTGTCTTACACTTTAAGTTTCTCAAAACATTAATGAAATGCAGCTGTGTTTATATCATGAATAATGGTATCCTGTGAACATAGTTCATAATTTTTTCTTAAGTAACTTTCATCGATGCAATTTACTGGTTTCACCGATTCAATAAACAAAAAACCATTTAGAAAAATTTTCTTAAATAATCGCTTCGTTAATTGCGTGTAGTTTATAATGAATTGTAATTAATTTTGATAATTTTCAAAATATAATTATGGTAAAAAAGAAATTGCAATGAGAAAGTAAATAATTTTCAAATATGCTTTACACTAGAGGTGTAAACGGGACATGGTAAAATCGTCTCGTCACAAAACCGTTTTTCCGTAGACCCTTGCTACTCTAGTAACCCCTTAACTACCTTTTAGTTGACAGTTTTGGATTAAATTTAAGAGAAGGGTTCTAAGCTTCTAAATTTTTCACAATTCAAATTAAAAATATTTTTTTAGCATTTCAACTTTTTAACGCAGTAATCAAAGGCCTTTTTTGGTTGTCGCTTTTTAAATTCCTGGGAAAAATTTAAATTTTGCTTTTTAGTTTTTCAAATTGAAAAAAAATTCACAAGTTTTATATTTGCTCAAAGATGATTCTAATATTACAAAACAAACCGAATTATCCAAACTATTTGCTTGGAATTCATTGTGGTTAAAGTAAAAATTAAATCAAAAAGTTTTATGACTTAAAAAAGTTTGTCAGCCAATTGATGAAGCTTTAAGTCGAGTGCAGCCATCTTTTATTCAAAGCTAATATTAAAGAGTGCTGCACATAAGCTGTAAAAGTTGGAGACTCTTATTCAAAAAAAAAATTGCGAAATTTTCATAAATAGAGCGACGAAAATATTGTCGCGCAAAAATGAGGACAGATCATCGTTGCTTGTTGGGATAACCTAAGATGGCAGACAACGTCTACGGGTTCCACACACCTTCACACGAGACACTAAAATCACTTCTTGTGACTTTTAAAAAAATTTTCATTGTGTTAGCCAAGTCTAATAAAAGTAAAATTTGAAAAATATTTAATTACACAATCAATTTAGTTTAGAAAAGTTTTAAATTTGGGAACTTATTCACTAAAAGTTTGAACTTTTCTCATAGTTTAGCGAGCTCATTCTTTAGTCTATTAAATGTAATAATTGCGAACAAGCAAAATCTCGTTTTTCTAATTGAGTCTTTGACATTTAGTAAAGATAATATCAAAACAGATTTATTAGGTCTAATCACTGTGTCCAGAGAAATCTTTCAATTTATTGCTTTAAAGTATGTTTTAAGTCAAATAAAAGATTTAATTGGACAAGAAAGTAAAATTTTTTTTGCTTTTAGGCGAGTTTCATAGTCGTAATCATCACCGAATTTTAAACTTGAAACAATTTTATTTATCAAGATCCTGAATACGATATAAATTTTCATTTCATCGTAAATATTAGAAAATCCATTTTCGGTTATTAAGCTTTAAATTATAAAGAAAATTAAAATCATATTTGATGAATTTTTTGAATAACAAAATAAAATTATTTATTAAAAAAGTTTATTTAGTTTTTTCACGTATTCATAACTTGTTAAATTATCTTACATATTTTATGTATCAAGCATATTAGTCGTGAACAACTTTTAGCTTTACTAGTAGTTGGGAAGAAACAGTTTGTTTGCCTGAGTTTCTGAATTGATGAAAAAAAGTATTTTCATTATGAGTATGAGTATGAATAATATTAAAAACAAATTAATTCGTAAAAAAATGCGATGAAAAAAGATAAGAAATGAAGACAGTGCGAAAGCAGAGGGAGACACGAATTTATTGGCAAACATCGGATTACATTTGTTCTTAAAGTGTGCACATCTATTCTGAGAATGTCAGGAACAGGAAACTTGTTAAAATGAACACAACAGATTTTATGTACATTCTTCGGTATTTCAGGGATTAAATCTTATTAGTGATGTTTGTCCAATAAAAAAAATTTTTTCCCTTTGCGTTGTGTTCACTTTTATTTTCGCTGATATCCAGAAGCTTGCACCAACCATGGCTTTGCTTTCATCGTGGTCCTTCGCTATTTTCATATTTTATTTACTGTTTACAAAACCAACTTTGGGTAAGAGATGACAGTTACGCAATTTACTGAAAAGATGAAACTTTTGCTTCTTTTCATTTCTTCGAGAAGCCGCAATTAATTCATTTCGAAATCTTTTTGTTTCTCTCGAAACTTTTTTTTCACATAGTAAAGAATTTAGTTTCTCATCTTAATTTGTTTCGTCTTAAAAAGAATCAATGCTAAAATATTTTTTGAAAAGAATAAGTTAATATGATAAGCGAATAAGTTTTAGTTAAATCAAAAATTGAATTTTTCGTGATATGAGAAGATACGTAATTTTAAAATGTTTATTGCCAAAAATCTTAGCGAATGATGTTTTCAATTTTTTTTTTATTACGATTTTGGTTGTTTTACTTTTAGAATTTTAAATTAAATGAGCTTTAATTGAATCGCTCTGAAAAGCCTCAAGATTTAATGAAGGTGATGTCTTTCAAATGCACCAACGAATGTTTTTATATATAAAAAAGGTGCCAATTTTACTTGATAATTGTTTTATTTCGTCAAATCAGCTCTTTGAAATTAATCAATTTTTTTATCTAAACAATAATAAATTAGAGATTAAATAATGAAAGTTTGTCGAAAATAAAACGAAATTTAACGTCACCTTTATAAGGAAGACGAAATATGGAGCGAATTAAAGTTATCGAGTCTATGAATAGTGTTAAGTCGAGGTTTGGTGCGTCTTTTTTAGAACTCCGCTAAAAATAGTTTACAAAAATGATGTCAATGTTTCATTGTGTATGAATGCTTCTAGACATTCTTCAGCTTTTTTTGCCAGAATTATAATTAACAAAAATTTTCTCAAAAGCTACAATTTATACGAAAATCAAGTTTCTAAATGTTGAAATCAAAGGTTGAATAGCGTTTAATTTTTATTCCCGCAGATGAAATTTTCAATTTCAATTCTTTTTTTTTAGGTGAATTAAAAGCACCAAATTTGAAAAACGATGTCTCAAAAGATAAATGCAGGGAACACATTGAAGAAGCTCTCAAGCAATATTGGGAGGAAGGTAAACAACGCTGATCACAATCGAAATGATCTTATTCTTGCCGCTTGAACTTAATTTTTTTAGAAGAGTCAAAAGAAACAGAAGAAGCTGATCTATCCAAGGAGGAAAAAGGTGAAGAGACTGATGAAGACGATTCTGACGAGGATGATCTGAAAGAAAAAACTGATGATCAACAATCAGATGAGAAAATAGATGACGAAGATGATTCAAAACACGAAGATTCCAAAGAAAAAGACGAAGATGACGAAGATTCTAAAGATGATGACGAAGCGACGGAAGAAGTTGATAAAGACGAAGAATCGGAAGAGGAATCAAAGGAGCAAGGTGATCGTTCCGAACATGATCAAAGTAGAGAAGCCAAATGTGATGATTGTGAGGAATCAGATGAGGATAAAAGTGACACAAAACCTGGCTCTGCTGAAGATGATGAAGAATCCAAAGAAACTGTTGAAGACACAAAAGATGATACTGAAGAGAGCAAAGAACAGGATGAAGAAGTTAATACTACAAAACAAGATTCAGACGAATCAAAAGATGAAGACAAAAATGTAGAAAGTGATGAGACCGAGGAATGCGACGAAGACGACGAAGACGAAAACGAAAACGATGAAGACGACGAAGACGATAAAGATGAAAAAGATACGAAAGAAACTAAATCAGATGAGGATGCATCGAGAGAGTCTGAGGTAGAACCTGAAAAGGTTACTGTTAAGAACCCACCAGTGAAAGCATCGGAAGAGAAGGAATCGGAAGAAGAGGAAGATGAAACTGAAGAATCAGAAGAGGAAGAAAAAGTAGCAACAAAATATGCAAAAGATGAGAGTAGTCGAAAAGAAGTTAAAAGATCAACCGACAAGGATGAAGATGAAGATGAGTCGGAAGAAAAAGAAGACGAAACTGAGGAAATGATGCGTTCACGATCACATATCGAAGATATTTTAAAATTAGATGAAATAGGGACAAAAGAGGTAAAAAACGCATGCGCTCCTTTCTCATTCGTTGATGAACGAATCATCACTCGATTTTCAATTTGCATTTGATGCAATTCAAAAGTGAATTTCATTTATAGGATATCGTCGAAGAAAGTCTTATTTTATCATTGTTTCGTGAGTTAAAGAAAATTTATGAAACCGCAATAAAACCGCTCGAACAGATTTACAAATACAAACACATCACTACCAGACTTATCAGGTTATTTACACAAATTGTCGGCACATTTGCTCAAATTTTTTATCTTTAGCGACGCCGAAATATTTTCAAAGCCAATGGTTTTGTTTTTAGGGTCTAAGGGAAGTGGAAAAACATCATTGGCTAATTACATTTTAGGACTTCAATCGACTCCTTGGCAGTTAAAAACAGGTGAAATAACAGCTTTTCCATAAAAAAATTTTGCCTATTAAACGTTTTCGCTTATAGGCTTAGCGACTGGTGGTCATTACTTCACCGTCGTAAGTTATGGTGAAAAATTTACAAAATTGAGCTCAACTGAACTCGCAGCAGATTTTGCATTCTCAGGTCTACAACAATTTGGTCAACACTTCATTGACCACCACATGCATGCCTATCGAATGCCAATTAACATTCTCCAAAAAGTAAATATCACTTGCATTCAAATGGAGCTTCTGAATGAAGTAACAAATTTCAGATCACAATTGTCGACAGTCCTGGTCTTATCGAAGGACCGAATTTCGGAAAGCCTTCAGACGGAACCAAAGGAATCGATAGCGAAGTTTACCAATGGTTCATCGACAGAAGCGATGTGATTTACATTGTGATAGACGTTACCCAGTTACATATGACTTCTCAATTGCATTCTCTAATTGATCAATTGAAAGGTGGAAAAAAATTAATCAAAATTGTTTAATCACTGTTTCAATTAAAGGTCGCGAAATAAGATTCGTTTTGAGCAAAGCGGATACAGTTTCTCACTCTCAGTTAATTCTTTTGATCGGCCAACTTCTATGGATGCTTTCGCCTGTAATGACTTCTGAAGAGCCTCCGAAAGTTTACGCTCTCACTAGTAAGTCTCACATTTTGTCTTTTTTTCTGAAAAACAGTTTTTCGCAGCATCACCAATGTCAGAATATGATGTGTTTCTTGATGATCAAGAGCAAAAGTGGTTAACCGATCTCTCCGAACAACTTTCGGGATTAGAAAGAGTGGAAGCAAGAGTTTCAGCAGTTCGTCGTCACGCTGTCAGAGTTCGCAATCACGCGAAATTGATTGACTGCTATTTAGCGACCTTCTATAAGAACAAAGGATTTTTCACTTTCGGCGCCAGTTCGCGTTCGCTGGCTGCCGAAATAACCGAAAATCCAGCTCAGTATCGAGTATTCAGTGGCGCTGTTGCGGGTCAATCGCAAAACATTTCCCGCTACGATCTGCCCGATCCTGAAACTTACAAAGAGTTTTTTCGTTCAAACCCTTTGATAGACTTTAAACCTCTTTCGGCCACTTGCTCGTTCTTCAAAGGCTGTCCACTCGACAAATTGGATGTTGCGATAGCCTATCAATTACCTGATCTTGTCAGCAAATATAAAAAACTGAGCAAAAGCAACACCAAGTGATAGAATTATGCGTATAAAGCAATCGGACAAAGTGAAATTGTTCCCTTTCACACTCATCATTTCCTCAGAATTCGAAATCTTCTTACAATGTTCATACGGTTTCTGTGTTCCTCAAAAAAATATTTTCAAAATCGATTCAATGTTCACGTTCATGGTCTCTTTTTCTTAATTCATTTGCTCAAAAAAAAGGAAATCAGAATTTGTCAAAGAATGTTCACAATCCAAGAAAGTGGCATATCGCGATGATTCTACATGATAAACCACTTCCCTTTGGCTTCGCTTTTTTTTGAAAACCTATTTTATTTAGACGCTTAAATTTAAATTATTCAGTTTCAAAACATTTTAATTTATAAAATTCTAAATGTAATAAATGATATAGAAAGAATCCAATTTTTATGATTCTTAGTCTTCATTTGTTGATCTTAAAAAAACAGCAAAAGAAATAAAAGAGAAAATTCTTCAAATTAAATCACTGTTCAAAGCTACTTTTATGTGTTTTTGCTGACTTTGACTCAACTGTGCTAGTGTATTTTCACTAAATTTATTTTTATTTTACAGAAAATATTTTTACTTCTGGTTTGTAAACTTTACATGAAAATTGAACATTTGGTTTTATAAAAGATATAATCGCAGAAAATTTGATTATTTTTGTTGCTTATTTCAGTTTGCTTTGACAACTTATTTCATTTTCGAATTCGCTTGTTTTCATATAGTTAAGTAAAGTAATTGAGTTTTAAGAGGAGACAATTGATGTTGAAAGTTGATTAAGTTGAAAGCTCGGCATGTTACATCTGAGCCACTGATCTTGACATTCTTATCGGTATTTTATTTTAATATTTATTCATATATTTGAAATTTAAACACGGTTTTATGGCGACTGTAGGTGATTGAGGAAAAAGACTAGCACTACTCGATTTAGTTTATTGCTAACTATTATTAAAAGATAGTAAATTTAACAATTTTGATGATAGTGACACCTAAAAACCTTCCCTTGTCAGTGATTTTAACTTTTGTTGTATGTGACTACTGTGATATTAAAACAAAAATAAATTAAATTAAACAATGAATTAAACTTTGAAACCGAGTTTTTGTGTAAAAAATCCAAATTAAGCATGTCCAGATTGGCTTTTTGTTAAAAGCTGTAGGAAACTTTGTATACTATTACTTTTTATGTTCTATCCGCTAGTACAATGTCATTGTGAATTGATTTCATTTCTTGTATTGATTATTTGAAGATGAACAATTTTAAGTCAAAGAATTAAACAATCATCAAATTGATTTGATGCTTTTTAAAAAATTTTCGCTTTAATTTTTTTTTATGTGAAAAAAAGAAAAAGTGTGTTGCTTACAAAATACTCTCCTTAGGCTAAAAATTTTGGGCCTCTTTTCCTAGGAAAAAAGAACAAATTATCTAAAATGCTACCGGCAGTTATGCCTTACAATATGAATAAATAAATGTTAATGCTAAATGTTGTTTTATTTTTAACCCAATAACAGCTAGTTTGCTGAAAAAATGAGATGAGAACTTATACAACGCTTATACTTAAACAATTTTATTTAACAAACGAGCATGCGACTAACATAACTATTTACAGTTTGAATTATTAATGTTGCTCGAGATGATCGCGAACGGGCCCCAAAAATCGCTATTTGGTACGCTATTCCGCATCTGTTGCGATATTTTCTGCCCGAATTTCATCGGCAGTCAACGTGAAAGAGTTGTTTAAACAAAGAAGCGCACATTCATATGATTAAAAATTCGCTAAAAAGACAAGCCTCTGTTTTTCGCATTTCCGCAAGAGAAAAACAGCCGAAGAATTTCAATTGGCACTGAATGCCTTAAAATTTTAATTTTTATTATCTAAAACATTCTTGTGGGCATCTTTAATATTTTATAATTACTTTATTTAATAAGAATAATCGGTTAAGTCAAACACTTTCCTTCCACTGGATCCTTTAACATAAAATTAAAAATAAAATAAGAAAAATTTTAATGCTACAGGGCACCAACTTCACGAAATTTACTCGAGTTTGCTTTTTGATAATTTAAATTTTGTAAACTATTTTCATATCTAATTTTATGTTACTTAGGTTGTGAAAACTCGAAGAAATGAATTTATTATTAAAAAAAATCAAAATTGCTCAAAATCTGTAAAGTTGCTTGCAGGTAGCATTGAAAACTAATTATAAATTTTGCACGTGAATAAAACATCGCGAGCGTTATGTTCACAAAAGCATTTTGGATGCTTTGATATCGCATCTGTGTTTTTGTCAGGACAAACTTAAGAAAGAAAAACTCTGGAACCATTCAATTGGCTTTCTTTTCGGTTTTTTTTAAATACGATTTTGAAATTTTGCGATTAATTTTGTTTTAGGTATAAATTTTCGCACAGGAAACCGGGTCGAATCATTCAATATAATTTAAATTTTTACGTTGTTTCTCTATAATTATCTGCTAAGACCATTAATGTAGCGCATTCTACTAGCCAGCTAGATCAAACAATAGTACTTCTATAAAAATCACCGTGTAAATAAGCGTAGACTTTAGAAAAAGCTACATTCAAATAGATTAAATTCAATGAGCAACATGAATTTGAAGTTTATTTGGAGTATCAGATTAATTAAAGAGAAAAATAGAATCAAGAATAATTATTATCTATTTCAATATGATTTGATTTATGAGCTTAATCAGCTAATGAACTCACGCTTCAAACTTTGTGCCACTTTACAGTGAATTTTTTTTTCTCTCAGAAAAGGTTTACAAAATTCATTTTATTTTGCTGAAAAGCCGTGAGTATATAAAAAAACTACGCTCAGAAAATAATTCGTTAGATAAAAGCAGAATAGGTAAATATCGAATATTTTTCGCTTTCATTACGTTTAAGGCACTTCGGTGTTTGCCACTGTTAAAGTTAAAAATGAAGCATTCGTCTTCACAAGATTATTTTCTGGTTTTACTGTATTTACAATTGTTGCTTTTGAAACTTAAAAATGTGATGAAAGTTAAAACTGCGTTTTTTAATGTTACGGTTTTTTTCATAAAATTCACTTTTGATTTGCCTAAAGAGCAGCTCATTTTGTAGCTTCTTCCAATTGAAATGATTTCTAACTCTATGAAAAGAAATCAATCGACGGCAAAGGCGATGTCGACTCTTCCGATTGTTTACTCGATTTCGACACTCGTTGAGTTTCATTTAAATTACTGTTCGTATCGATTTCATCGTTTGCTTTTTCGATCTGCTCGGTTTTCGGAAGAACAGGCTCCTGCGCAATATTTTCATCGTAAATCGGCGACAAATAACGCGATGTTGTGATCAAACTCGGAGTCGATTCGTAGCTCTGAATTATAGGACTGAAAACAACGGTCACGCTTCAAGCAAGAAAAAAAATTTTCAATGATACTCACGCAGTGCAAAAACTATTGAAGTTTCCATTTGAAATGTTCGTTGCGTAACTCGAAACAGGACTCGTGTGTATAGAGCCAAAATCGTAGTTTTGAAACGACCACGACGGGTCGAACGAATGAGGCACGAAACTTTGCGATTGAGTGTGTGTTGTATATTGAGATGCTTGCAGAGGCTGCTGAATTCCGATTGTGGTTGCGACTGATGGTGAAGCGTTAGCAGCCATCGACTGATTCGCCAAAGATTTACTTAAAGAGCTTAGATTTGAAGAAGCAGCTAGTGTAGTGTGAAGAAACGATTTTCGCGGCGGTTCTCTTTTTCTCCATTTAGCTCGTCGATTCTGAAACCAAACCTGAACTCGAGATTCACTTAGATTCAAACGCAAGGCAAGTTCTTCGCGAGCGAACACATCGGGATACGGTGCTCGCTGAAACGCTTTCTCCAACTCTTCTAGCTGATATCCTGTGAAGGTAGTCCTACGATTCAAATTAAATTACAAATTGTGATGCAATATGCAAATTTGTCGCAACAAACCGCGTCTTTTTCTTCTTCGATGAATTATTGTTTGTCACTTTGCTGCCGTTGTTTCCATTCGAGCCTTGGGCGTTTGTGGGTTGTGATTTTGTGCTTTCAATAGGACGTTTCAGTTTTGACCCATCTGCAAGAGGCGAAAATGGTAATGTTTACAAAAAATTGATATAAAAAATTCACGCTTCAATGGCTTGACTCTTGTCCAGATGTTTAATGGCTTTGGTGAAAAGTAAAGTGCAATTATACTTGTAGTCAACACCTCTGCTTAAATGCTCATTTTGCATGAAATTGTTTAGCGATGCGAAACGCTGTGTGCATAATAATTACAATGCTTACCGGTCATCGTCAAGAACGTCTGCTCTCGAGAGTAGAAATTGTTCACGTTTGGCAGTGTTGTAATGCTGTCCTGTCGTTGCAAAATTTGAGTGGACAGCGACGGTAAAGTAGAACTGATATTCGGCGTGTAGAAAGAACCGGAAGTGGTCACCGCATTCGTGTAGTAAGCGGGCGAACCGCTGCTCGACAACTCCTGATTCGATTGCGGTTGAGTTTGATTTTGATGCGACAAGCCAAGCATAATATCGTTTTCACGTAACATTTCACTCTTTTCGGAAACTAAAATTGACGCTGTCAAAAAGCGATGAAAACATGATTACAATGTGCACCATTGCTTATTACAAAGCAAAACAGTTTTCTAAAACAAACAAAATTACATCTTCGCAATTTCAGGGCGAGACGATAGGCAAATTGCAGCGCTGTACAACAGCGAATACATACGAAAAAATTTGTGACAACCACAAAGTGTGAGACTCGGTCGAAGAAAGGTGAACATTTTTTTCGTAAAAATTTCGAAAAGAAAGGCGAAAAACTGAAGCAAGGGTCAAAGCAAAAGGCTAGAAAAGTGCACTCGGCGTGTAACTCAAAGTTAATTACACGAAATTTAACAATGAATTGATCAGAAAAATATGATTAAAAGCGATGTTTACAATAAAAAAGTGAATTCTATTTTTCCTTTATTCAAATCGAAATCGACGAAATTGACTAATAGAGGAAATCTAATTGATAGCAATGGTATATTCTCTCTCAATGCTTTTAATCAATTCGAGTCGATTAGCTACAATTAGAATAAACTCAAATTAGCAGCTTTAATTTAATTAGACAAACAATAATTTGAATTAAATTAATAATACGCTATTACTTTATATTTAATAATTCGCTCTGATCGCACCAAAAACTTACCACAAAACGATTTTGATAAAAGCGGCGACAAAAAATTTTTAATAGCAGATAGCGATTACAATTAGCTGACTGTAATATTGTTTCGCACAAAACTAACGTTTAGTGAAAATGAAGTTAAAGTGAATAAATTTTTATTGTTGGACGAAGAAGAAGGCGAGTGATGCACTCGACACAGCCAATGGGTTCCGCCTTATGAAAATTTTGCGAGTACAACTTTCTCGCGTTCGCTTCAATTAAAAACATCCTCATTTGCAGTGAGAACATCTCACTCCTCCATCTCATTGGCTGCCGTCATTTCTGCTTTTTATTGCCGATAAAGTATTTCATATATCGCCGTTTTCACGCTCGTTCATCATTTTATAGACTCGACTCGTGGCCGAAGCACGAGCTCATCCAAACGCGCTGCTTCTGACCTCACATTTTGTGTTTAAGTGTATTCAGTGACCAGAAATCTCTCCTCTTCTTCAACTTTTAATCCTCTTTTTAGCCATTCATTTAGAATAGATTGCCTTCTCGAATTGCTTTTAAACTCGCGTGCGTCGAACACGTGCCGCTAAATATTCAAATTAGTCGACACAAGCACGTACTCGTGTCGAGTTTGTATTACTCGTGAATCGCACGGCAATATTTTCAATTTCGGCATAGAAATGAACGACTCTATAATCAGATAAGAAAACTATGAACTCTCATGTTTTGTTTCGCTTCTTTTATATCGCCGGTTATTCTATCATTCGCAAGCATCGTTCTCTCTCTCTTTTCCCAAACCGCTCACTGCGAACCGATATCGTCTAGCAATGAAACTGACGCTCGTCATTATAGGCGCGACGTGTTTCAAAGAAAAAAGCATCAAACATTTGACAAGAATAATTCAGTTTAAATGAAATTTAATTGAATCAATTGAAGCTAATTCGCGAAAATGTTAACAAAGTACTGAAATCAGTTGCTATGTCTGCTGTTTCGCTGCGAGTTGCACACAATTGACATCAATACGCTGAAAAGATGCGCTTCCTCAATTTAAGCGCAATAAGCGAATAATTGACTTCAATGAGCAGTTAATTCAATGATACTCTGAACAATAATTTTTGGCAGTCGTCACAAGAAGCCCGTTCGCTTCCTTTCCTCCTCCTCCTCTCTATTGCAATCGCCTCTCTCTCATTCTCTCTCGTCTCGTGTTTTTTAATTTTCATAACTAAATGCAATAAACAGCAACGCTTCACACACTGTCGAACATTAAAAGGGCACACGTTTGGAATGGCTTTCGAAAAAAAACTAATAGACAACCAGGAATGGGAGAACGGTGAATATGTCTCGTAAACCCGAGGCTATGGAAATCGACTTCATCTGCTGCACAGTAAAACATATTTCATTGAATGTTGTATATGCAACGGTTGATTTTCACGATTTCGGTTCCCAGGGAATCGCGAGAAGGGTGACTCTCGTAGTGCTCGGTTAGCCACCATTTGAATGATGCTTATCTTCGAGAGCCATCGAATGGTGTTCGCGTAGCTGACTTAAAGTTTCAATAATAACATCAATAAAGCCCGGCCTTTATTCAATCGCTTAGTAAAATTACATATGCTCTTTGCAACAATAAATTGATATTAAAAAACTCAATTGGAAGCTAAATAATCTCGATTTAATTACCGAAAATCAGATTCAAGCGAAAGTGGGTGAATCGGTGAGATTAACGGAGTGACGTACGTGAGTCGTAAACGACGATCTTTTTCGACGGCCCCAATAGTAAAACATTGTAAGCGGGTTCGACGAGGTCTTCTTAGCTCCTTCGACTTCTACGACCGTCATAGTTTCTGGAGAAGTTGTCGTTGCATTTGAAGATAGGCACAGACCGAAGCAAACTAGAAATATGAAAAGATGAAAGCTTAATTTCGACATTCTGCAAATGATTGAATGCCTTATGATGAGAGAAATGGATTTTATTTGATCCAAAAAAGATGCTTGGTACACATTGCTGCACAAACAAAAAAAACTTAAAAATTTAAAAACTGATTTTTATCTTAAATCAGTTTCTTTCATTACGATGAAAAGTAAATGCAATAAAATGAAGTTATGCAAGTGCAGCATTGTAAAAATCAACATTCGAATGATGAATCGCCAAATGAGTAAATATGTAACGATTGATGGTTAAAATGAGATAAGTAGAGTTAGTATAAATGCATAAAAAAATTATTTTATGTCATGAAAGGCGAATTTTTGTCGAAAATGTATAAACAACAATAATTGTGCTTCTTAATATGCATAAATTCAAAAATTTCGTTAGAAGATTTAATAAATTCGGCGCTGCATTCTATTTGTAAAGTTTATGGATTTTTGAAAAACTTCTTTAGGATAAAAATCAAAAATTAACATTTCAAAATTAATAAGATTGAAAATTAAAAAAAAAATTGGTAATCGAATTGATAAATATCAATATTTTGGGGATAAATTGCTAAATTCTGTAATGATAAACACTCACCTGTTGTACTGTTTGAGCACATTCTATTTTGATCTATCGTGTACAGAAAGGAAATCTCTTGAAAATATTAAAAAATCTCCTCGCTTAATTGGAGAATCTTTACGATCCTTAGATGATCAAGCAGTGTCGAAATGCAAGAGTTTATGGCTAAAAAATTATGATAGTGAGTACAGGACACAACGCGGAACAAGAAAGTATATCAATGCAAGAAGAGCGAAAAGGCAGAAGCAGTTTAAGGTAGTGATGTGTAATATTCGTGATTAATAGAGTTAGTATAAATGCATAATTGCATAAAAAATTATTTTATGCCATAAAGGGCGAATTTTGTCGAAAAATGCATAAATAACGAAATTTCTTCTTAAAATGCATAAATTGTCGAACACATGAAATTTTACACAAAGTTGTGCAATACAATCATATGCGAAATTGTGCTTTTAAAGTAAATTGTTAATTTAATTTCGAAAATATTTCTAAAGCTAACTCATTTGCGCATTTATCAGCTTCGAAGGGTGTAAACTTGATTCATTTCATAAAGCAGAGTTTAAATTCAATTTTTATGAAAAGTTCAGTTTTTCTGTTCATTTTTTAAATTGAGTTTTTTAATTATTGTATTAAAAGTTTTGATAAATATGCCAAAAATTGTTGATTCGACCACAATGAAACGACTTTTACAAAGCTACATAAATGAATATGGTAAAGATTTTTTAAAAATAGAAGATTTCATGTTTTGTACCATTTGCTCTCAAAACATTAAGAAGAAAGGTAATCAACCAAGAAAGTTGCAAGTTCACCAACATGTCTTAGGATTCAAGCATATTCAAAAGGCGAAAGAAAGAGCTCAAAGACAACAAACATTAAATGTGAATGAATTTACTCTTCAACGAGAATTTAATCAAGTTCTGAATTATTGATGTTTAAGTCTGCACCAATTACTAGTTGTGATATAGAAGGATACTTTTCTAGATTCAAACTTATTCTATCGGATAGAAGACAAAGTTTCACCCCAGAAAACTTAGAAATAGCACTAATCTGTTATTGTAACAAATAATTTTTTGCATATTTTCTTGCATAAATTTTGATTTTTTATTGCATAAAAGTACTAAGTCTAGTGATTAATCTTGTAGACTTATTTTTCAAATTTTTTTTTATAATTTAAGGACTTATGTCTTATTCAATTAAATAAATTACAATTCTTATCTAAAATAAAAAAAATTACAAAAATTACGACCATTTCAAAATTCTCAATGGAAAAGCTTATAAAAATATTCTCATTACAGTAAACCGCACAAAAATCCCCCACCTTAGCATGTTTGTGCGCATTTGGTGTGGAGGATTTTTGTGCGGTTTACTGTAATTCTAAATAATTGGTGCTGACATTAAGAGGCAAAACGATTCCCCACCCCAAATGCGCATATGCATGCTAGAGTGGGGAATTGTTTTGCCTCTTGCTGT
Source organism: Dinothrombium tinctorium (assembly GCA_003675995.1). Classification (NCBI taxonomy): domain Eukaryota; kingdom Metazoa; phylum Arthropoda; class Arachnida; order Trombidiformes; family Trombidiidae; genus Dinothrombium; species Dinothrombium tinctorium. The sequence continues at coordinate 1,152 of NCKU01001236.1, read as the reverse complement.
AAATTTACAGCTTTTGTCGGCTGTGAAGTTGAATTATGCTTGTTTTGTTTTCTGAGCTTATTTAATGAATAGATTACAAACACTTATATTGGTGTGGAAAAATCAGTATTTTCTTGAACGTTTTATTGAATAAATTTGATAATTTTCTTGCATAAATGGGTACAGTTTAAGAATCATAAACATACATATAAACAGATACATAAGATAGATAATAAGATAAATGAATAAGTTTCATTTTTAATTGTATGAAAGTAAAGTAAACCGGACAAAAATTCCCCACTCCAAAAGCGCATATACATGCGAAGGTGGGGGATTTTTGTGCGGTTTACTGTAGTAATTCGATTATAAATATATTGTATTAATGCAAAAAAATCATTTGAAATTGTTGTTTAAAAGGCCTTATACAGTAAAGATTACACTTGGTCGCCTCTAATACGAATCGCCAACTGCATGTCTTTCGGCATAATAGTTACTCTTTTCGCGTGGATCGCTAACAGATTGGTGTTTTCGAATAGATTCACGATGTACGCCTCTGCTGCTTCCTGTAACGCCAACAAAGCCGCGGTCTGATACTTGAGGCCTTCAATGTTGATGCTTTGAGTGATTTCGCGGACCAAACGTTGGAACGGTGCGCGCGGAATCAGATTTTCGGTGCTTCTTTGGAATCGTCGTATTTCACGTAAAGCAACGATTCCTTTACGCCATCTTCGCTTCTTCTTTTTCACCTCATCTTCCTTCACTTTCTTTCCAACCTTTCCTCCGAGGTTCTTGACTTTACCTCGCTGTCGTTTTGTTTCGAGCTTCTTTTGTAGCACATTTTGGTTAAATTTCCAATTGCCCGTTGATTTTTTCGCGGTGTTCTTTTGCTTAACTCTCGCCATTTTCGTTCGATTTTTTCCGTTAATTGGAGCAAATTTGCTTCGCAACAAATAGTGCGTCGCACGCGACGTCTATCGATTCGCGTTGCATCGCGAATGTGGCGCTCTTTTTAAACGCAGCGCTCGCGTTTGTCGCGCGATCGCTCGACGCTAACAAAGCGCCTGATGGTGTGATTATCTTAAAAAATGAAGTTACGCGTCGAAAGATGTAACCGATCTTATTTTGTAGAACTCAAAATTAACTTAAGTCACCGTTCAATATTGGCCGCTGCAA
>NCKU01001235.1:0-27598 GCA_003675995.1 Dinothrombium tinctorium | reverse complement strand
AATAAATTGTAAAAATTCATTTTAAATAAGTTTTTTGTAGCTTTGAATTCGAAATTTCGATTGGGAGTACTTGTGAAATGATTTACTAGATTAAAAAATTGAAAATTTCATTAAAATATTTTATTCTTTCTTGTGAAGAATGAATCTTAAGAAAGATTTTCATTGAAGAAAGTTTTCCTCATTTCTAATATTTCTTAACAAAAAAAAAATGGTCGATGCCTTTAGCAATTTTAGTTTTTAGTTTTGATTGAAATATTTGATCGTTGCTCAAAAGAAAAACATTTTTTTATAATTTTGCAATCATTCATGTTCAATTTTTCAATTTTTCTATTGTTTAAATGCTTTGATTAATTTCTTGAACGACTTTTTTTCTTCACTTTACGCTTACTTCGTTTTATGAATAATTAATGTTGTCCTGTTTTAATTACGAATTATTTACTTAATTAATCGCTGCTTTTCATATTTTCGTTCTTGATATTAATTATTAATAATTTAGCGAATTGACTGAATTTCATTTTTTAAAAAAAGTTCGAGGCGCTGATTAAGAAAGATTATCTCTGCTTAGTTTTTTTATTTATTAATGAAAAGAGCAACAGCTTATCAATGTTTAATCAATTTAGCTCAGAAAACTCAAGAAGTTTTCAAGTTTTTTTTTAATGCAAAAGAGAAATGACAACTTTGAAATATTAATGTCCGCATGAATTAAAGGAATTAAAAAAGATTATTTAACAAGACTCGAAACAGTGGCACTTTCGTAAGCTTCATTTTGCTTTCAAAAATAATCCTTGGTTTGAATTCCTTGAAAACCCAAATCGACTAAAACTTGAAAAAACTTTTATCTACTTTTAAGTCGATAAAACGTCGAGAAAATGAGTTCATGCAAAATTCGATCGATGATTGAATTGAGGCGAATTTAAAAATGTTAAAAGCTTTATGAAGAATATTTTTTTGTGTGCTGTAAGTGACAGAAAAAAAGTTTGCTAAATTGATCGCGTAAATTAATGAAAAGCTAATTTAAAAAGTCATTCACTTAATTCTCTTAATCAATTATTTTTCAATTTCAATTAAACAGATCAAGATTACACAGAAAGAATCACCTTTGCCTTTAAAAGAAATGAAAAATTAATTTATTCGTTTTTAACAAGATTTTACGAATTCAATTCTAAATAATAAATGAACAATGTGAGCGAAACCGAAAGCAAAATCGAAAAATTTTTATCTCATTCTCTGTTCGTACATTTTTGATTATTCAAATAGGATTAAATCTCGTTGTATAAGGATTAAGTTTCTAATGTTTTTCGTATTTTTGCATTTAAATTTATGCTTTTCATGCTTTTTTCGCGATTTAAAAGATTAATAATTACTAAAACCGAAGCAAATATTCATTTTTAGATTTAAACCTATAAAAATTCAAAAATAAAGAGATTATGTGTAATGAATTTTTTAAATAATGCAAAAATAATTTAATGCTATAAAAAAAAAGTTGTACAACATTTTTAAAATTAAAACAAACCTTTAATATAAAATAAAATAAGAGTTTCAGCTATAAAACTAAAAGAATCGTAAAAAAATCGTTTCAATCATATAAAAAGTAAACATTTGTTTAACCAAATTTTGTGCATGATCGGTGATGAACAATTATGTCATTCGATGCAAAAATCTGTAATTAAAAAATTAAGAATTAAGAAATTATTAAGTCAGATAATAAGATAAACTTTGATATTTTTCCTATGATAAGATGAATCTTTACTCACAAAACACACATGTGCAAATTCAAGACTACAAAATAACCTAAACTATGGTTACAGATATTAAAAATGAAAAAATAAAATTCTAATTTTCAATTATTTTATTTTCTCATTTCTTCTAGATTCAAGATTCGTATGAATGCAAATAAATAAATAAATTTTTTATTTGAATAAGTTTTATTTGATTTTACTTTGAACTTTTCAATTATTCAAAATGCTAAGACAATTTTACATTGAAAATCATAATGTGGACACTTAAAATAGTAAATTGATATGTTCACAGCAAATTTATACAAATTATGCAACCAAAAGTATGATTGAGCCTAAATTTTGCTACACATATTTGTGATCAAAACTTTCTCAACTCTTATAAACGTTGAAATAATTGTTTATCAAGTTTAATGCTAATATTTCATTTCTTTACTCTATTTCTATAACTTATCGAAAATAATTGAAATTTTTTATTCATAATTTTCGCGCTCAGCTTGTTTCGTACGCTTAATCTTCTATAAATTTTCTCTCAAGTAAAATTTAGTTTTTTTTTTCATCGAAATAATAAAAAATAAATTGAACAAAGCTTTAAAGCAAGAAAAAAAGAAAAACTTTTTCGCCAAAAAATAAGCTTAGAAAATAGAAATTCGAAGGTAAATGCACCGTTGAAATTGCTTTGGTTAACTTTAAACTCGCATGAGTTTTTGATACAGAAAAAGCAAAGAGAATCTTGTTTTCGATGTTTAAACCTCAGCGACAAAGTAACTCGATATTATTCGCAAAAATTTCAATTTTAACGGCAAAAAATGCATTACAGACGCACACACACACACACACACAAACAACATTGCTTATTGCCTACGCGCATTGAATGTTGCATTTTTACGGTTTCAAGAACAGGAGAAAACATTTTTGAAAAAGTCGTATTTTAAATTTAATAATAACGAAGCGTTAGAAGCGAGGATTCAACATAAAAATAAGAAGCAAAAAAATTTTTTTCTCTCCCTACAAAATGTTATTCACTTATCATTTGCCTTAATCCAAATCGGCGAGTCTTTCAAAGATCGCAACTATAAGGAAAACACCGATGGTAACCAGATGAAAATGACTTTTAGCTTGGTAACATGAGAGTGCTTTTCTGTATGAATAATTCAATAGAATTCAATTATAATGCATTGAACCTCGATGAGAGCTTTTTCGCAAGAAAGCATCGAATTTATTAATTTTTTTTCGCTTCTATAATTTTTATTCTTTCATGATTAGTTACATAATACATAAAGAAAAATGATTCAATTAGAAGGTAAATTTTGCGAAGATAGAGCAATGGTAAAGAGAGTCAGATAGTTGAATAAATTTATTATAAAAGGTGTATCGCGCATTGTTTAATTTTCAAAATGTGTGTCTCCTGTTACTCTTCGTAGAGATTCGTTCTCTCTCTTCACTTTCAATGTTGACCTGATGATGGATATAAGCAGAAGTTGCCCTTTTCCCCCAAAAAATTATCAAAAAAAAATTAAAATTTTATTAAATAATCGCAAAGGTGCTCAACCTTATTAAAAAGCATATTTTTAAAAATACAACCCATAGCATGTTTTCTAAACTTAATTCTACCTCAAATTTTGTCATATTTCTGCAATGAAAAAATAAAAGCTTCCGAGGCGGTTTTCGGCTTTTTCTCTAATCTACATTTATTTCCAAGTTAGATTTAATTTTTATGTTTTTAGTGAAGCACTAAAACGATCAATTGAATGAATTTATTCCGAAAGCGCCTATCTTATAATGTATGCATTGTTAGATAGGCTTTTCGCAACATATTCATTCAATTATTAGAGAATTACAGTTAGTGTGATGGTTATGGATTTTCCATGGTTTAATATTTATCAATTCTAATTAGACTGAAATTGGATTAAATCAAAAAGCCCAAAACATCGTAAAATTTCACCTTCTTGGTTAAATTGAAAAAGATTATCTTTTCTTTGAAATTTGTTTGAAATTATGTTTTAGTTTTGTTAAGCTTTTTATTTTTTAAAAGTTCTGTCTCTACGTATTCATTTGAAAACAAAATGCTTCCTTTAAATAAGATGAACAGCTTTTACTAATTTTTTTTTTTTTTTGCTAATTAAACGACTTAAAGATCAGAAAAACGAAACGCAAACATTTTCTTGATCTTTAAGACAAAAACTTTTTTTTGAAAAAATTCACTTTCAACGAAATAATTTAATTTAACGCGTCCTTTGAAGAATAGATTTTTGTTAAAAACAAGAACACCCGGAAATGTTTTTTCGTTGAAATCACTCATTAAACACGATAATCCTTGCAAATTGGCCATTACGTGTGTTAGACTAGACTACTTCGCTTTTAACGACTCGCTATTTTAAATTGCGTTTTGTTTTTTCATTCAATAAAAATTGAAACAAGGCAAACAAAGTAACGAGAATGTTGTGTTAAACACATGCGTCGTATTACAACTTTAAAGCGCTTTAAAAGATAAAATTGATGTAAAAATTTTAAGAAAAATTTTCGCATAATTTTGTTTATTTCGAAAAAAATAAGATCAAGATCGTTAATTTTATTTTAAATAGAAATTATAAATAAATTTATTAATTATAAATTTAATTAATTTTTAATTTAACATTTTAAAAATGCACTTAAATTTTTATTTTTAATTTTTTAACTTGATTATGAAATTTTAACTCATTCATCAAATTGAGAATGTATGAAGAAAAAGCAATGCGATAAGTTAAGTTAAGTTTTCCTCGTTTCTCATTTTTGTCCGAAAACTCTTTTATTTTATTTCTTTGTGGTAAAACATTTTTAAACTCAAAAAAAAATGTTTTTAAGCCAAGAACGTGCAAAGAAACTTCATAATTCTAGTAAGGCTTATACGCTTAAAAATGTTGCTAAAAATTTAAAATTATTCATTTTTGCGCACTTTATTAGCCGTCTTTGTCTCTTTTTTTGCCTCCAGATAGCTGGAGGCTTTTGTGGATGTGTACCGAATTCAAAAGCGATGGGAATAAATTAGACTAACCTGGCGCAGTACTGAAAGCAACGAAATGCATAAGACAGAGAAAAATAACCATCTACACACAATCTTACTAAATGAGCCAACACAAATTTTATTTAATCTCTCTAAATAATGATTTTCACTTTAAATGATGCATATGTAAAAATCACTTAACATAAAATATTTTCGATGCGTGATCCACGAATTAGTTTATCAAAACTTTTACATTTTCGAGTGAAATTGTTTGAATTTCATGTTTTCATTGAATTTGCTAAAGTTTCTCCGGTCTCTGGCTTATTTTCGTACACTTTCTCTTTTATACTACATCAAAGTCTAAGGGATTAATGTCAGTCCTGACAGGAGGCCATTCATTTCTTTCACCAGTGAATTTGATTGAATACAGAGAAGATTCACTTCTATGGCTGTAATTTGAACAAATCAAAAATTTTTTTCAGTGAGAAAGGGTCGTGCCCGATCTTGCACGAACCAAGCATCGTCAATGAAATATGTTTGTGTCAAAGAAGGGAAGAGAGAATCGTTCAAAAATTCTAAAGTAAGCTTCACAAGTAAAATTTTGATTTAATAGAAAATACTCGCCCTATAAATGCCACGAATTGATAAAGTGCGGCAAACAGCTAATCGTTTTTTGTGAAAAGAACTTCAAAGGTGGTATCATAAGCTCTAATAATGCGTTTTGTCCAACATTTGACTTTAAAACATCATGCAATCGATAATTTCTCTCAAACTAATCGATTGATGTTTAAATTACAAAAAGTGGAACAAAAATTTTAAATTTCACAATTTTTTAAAATTTAAATTAAGAAATCATTTTGTCGGTGATTCTGTGTATATGTTTGTTTGTTTCAATTTGTAAGTGCTTTACGATATTTTACGACGGTTTTACTATGATTCTGATTATTTTGGTAAAAAATTTCTGAGAGAAACAAAGTCTAAGAACTTCTATTTCCGAATTGAATTCGACTTTTTTTTTCATTTGATACTTCAAGCATAGAAAAAGTTGGTTTTATGCGTTTCGTTAATATCGAAACTCATTGTGCTTTGAATACAATCATTAAATTACAGCGATTTTTATGTGTTCGTTTTTTGTTTGTGTTATGATTGATTTTGGAAGACGTTCTATCTGCTGTGCAAACTAATAAGTGACAGTGACTTTATTATAATATAGATGAGAGTATTTTTATATAACGAAATATCAAAGCAGATGTGTCTAACACAAGATAAGAGAAAACCACTGTAACCAATGGGCAGAACGCGACATGCTATTACTTTGCTTTGCTTTTTTTTCTTCTAAATCAGAATAAAAATATTGTTTATCGACTTTCATATTAGTACAAATTGAGAAGGTAAAAAAATAAGTTTTTACCAGCTGCCGCTCAAATTTCTCCACTTCTAACAATGAATTGAATTATTTGTTCAATATTCGATTACATTTTCTATACAATAATCAAGCAAATCGTAGCTTTTACAGAAAAAAATCGAAAATTAAGCCAAATAAACTAATATGAAACTGAACAAATAAAAATTCGATAATTTTTATAAAAGATTTTAAGTCGCTAGAAATATTTTAAATCTTAAGAAAAAAAAAATTCGTGTTTGTGCGCATTTCAAAATTTTTGTTATCGCAAAATTCGTAAATTTTTAACGAAGTGAGCGTTAAAAATCGTAAACGACATTTTACGTGTTACACATAATGTCAGCTCTCGTTATTTGCTTTAAACGAAGAGATGAGAGTAGAGATGAATTTGATTTAAATCACGTCACGCATTTTTTTTTTCGGGGCGCTAAGAATTTAAGCCTACATTTCATTCTTAATCGTGTCACGTAATGATATTCAAATGTTAAGCGCTATGATCATATTAAATTTGCTAAAACGCGTAGCAAACTGTATTTACCTCGTTTATTAAGTTTTCTATTTGCACCAGTTCATAATTTAGAATCATTTTTAGCATAATCATTGTCACTTTATTTCGCTTTAAATGCGATTCGAGGTTTGTAACTGTGTGATTAAACACTAATTGGCTCTTCTTTCGTCTCAATCTTTCACTGCTGTCTGAATGGAATTCTGTCGCAAAAGTCACATTTTAATGAAACGAATTTTCTTTTCTTTTTTTATCTTAAAGCAAACTCTTATTCTTATTACATTGCGCTTAATTAAATAAGTTCGTTGATCTCTCTCTCTACATCATCTCCGCCTTTTATGAAATTTAATTATTTTTAAGTGTTTAAAAGCTAATTTGCAATTATGCTTTGGTCTAACTACTCGTCTACCTACACAATTGCGTTTAAAACAATTTTATTTATCTATGTGAGGCAAAATTTTTATTTAAAAATTTTTTTAAAAATTAGATACTCGCCGATACTCATAAAATCAAAGTTACAATTAAATTAAAGTAATTAAAATAAAAGTAATCAAATTTTAATTGAAAAAAGAAGAAGAAGCAAACTAAAAATTAATTTAAAGCGAACTAAATTAAAAATTAGCGAAAATATTTGCTCTCTGTGTTAAGATACAAGCTCGGCGTTCGCGAAGAAAACTCGACCAATTTTATCGCTCGCGACTGCTCGCAAAGCGCCTTTCCCAGTAACGAATTAATTTTGTTTCTTCTTCTCTTTCACTTTTTTTGCGCCCACTGTATCACAGGAGTTTTCTTATTGCACACTCACGCACATATTGTTTAACATCGCATGCTTTTATGCGCTGAGATTTTTATATTAAATGTTGTTTACGCGCAACGTGAGCGAAACGCAAACACGAGTGTCAGCTTGGCTTATCTATTGCGAAATTTCTTTCTACTACTACAATGAAAGTACTAAAACGTGACTATGGTGAATTTTTTTCTCCTTTCATTTTACCACAAATTCAAGAAAGTGCAAGTTAATTAATGGTGAATAAGTGTTCGTAGATTTTTTTCGCTTTCAATAAAGTAAATAAGCTGCGTAAATGGTCGTATGTGAAGTGTGTGTGTATGTTGCATTATGTTTAGCCTCATCTCAACAGTTAGTTCAATATTGTTGTGTCGTTGAATGCGCGTAATCCTAAAAATTTCTCTTCCACTGATCTCATTTTCTCTCGCTCGCTCGCTTACTCAACTCATCAATCGCGAAGAGGAAACTCGATAAATAAATCTTTTATATCGGTGCGCGCTTTACGTTCGAACAAGAGCGAATAAAATAAAAGAAGTCGAGTGATATTCGCATTTTTGTGTATTTTTTCTCTCTTTTAGAAGCTGAAGAAGAGAGTGAAAAAAGAAGAAGACGAAGAAAATATTGAGAATTATTTTGGATCAAAAGCTCGTAACTCAAATTTTTAGTGTAAATAATACACTTTTTACGTGAACTTCAAGCGAAAATAAGAAATAATCGCTTTTGAAAGCTGGATGAACTGCAACACGTGAACACAATTTTTCATCTTCCAAATCAGCGTTTCTTCGCCGATTTTTTCTCTTCGTATAAATTATGGATGATTTGAAAACGACATCAGCACTTCCGAATAGCGTTGTTTCTTTCATGAAAAAGGTAAATTCGTGAAAAGACTTTTTTCAAATATTTTTTAATCAAACTTTTTTTCAAATGAATTCAAAAGCGGCATTTGGCATTTTTCGGCATTTATTTGCTTGCGTTAACATTTCTCTAAACTTGTCAACTTTTTTAAATTTCATTTTAGTTTTTTTTCCTCGGCTTTTTTAATCTTTTCAAAACCAATTAAATGATTTTAGTAGAATTTAATTTTCAAAATGACGCATCAAATCGATGCAAACTAAAACCTTTACTTAGCGTGAATAGATATTCTCATAAAACGAATTTCGCATTTTGCCTTTCAATCAATTCTTTTCTAACTTTTTAAAAAAGCTTTCGAGATCGAAGCTCGGCGAAAGTTTTTTTTTAAACTTAATAAACTATTTTTAAAAATTTTTCTTTGAAAAAAAATTCGATTCGCCGATTTTAGCTTCTCGGCTGTTTGCGGATATACGTACGTGAATAAAATTTCCAAGCGCGTAATTGATGCTCTTGCTTTCTTGTTTCATCACTATTTTCTTGATGAAATAATGACACCAACGCAATCTAAGAATAACTTCTTCACAGTGTTTGTTATTAAAGTAGATGATAAAAATGATAATTGAGAAATTGCTCGAAAACATTTTTCTTTTACTCGCTTCAATGAAGAGAAGCATTTTCTTTCTCTTGCTCACTGGTGAATTGATGTAGGGCACTTTCTTCGAAATGATTTGCGCGAATGAAATGAAAATATTAGATTAACTGTGATGCGGTGAAAAATTCAAGTGCTGCTAAATTAATTTTTATGAAGTAGCGAAAGAAAATCATCGCTTATTCGTAAATCGATACACGAGTTTGATTTTCGCCAAAACGCCTTTTCATATTTATTTTCGTTTTAATCATCTTGCAAGTTATGAAATGATAATTAAAAATAGCACTCAAAGCTGTATTTAACTCGAAACATTTCGTTCAATCAAATGCTCTTTCAGCTGTTTTCGCTTTCTTTTTTCTCAACAATTTTGGCTGACACTTTTGATAAAATAAAAAATGAAAATATTCGAAATATTAATTTGAAATTCTTTATTTTTCAAGTTCTAATTAATAAGAGTTGGTTTCAAAATAAATTTTCATTTTGAAGGCAAATTAATTTACTAGCAGAAGCACATTTTACATCTAATATTTTAAACAAGCTTCACTGCAAAGTGAAACTGATTTTCATTTTTTTTAACCTACGCATTGTTAAATTACGAAAAGCAAAATTCACTACAAAATTTGAACTTCATTGAGTCTAGATTAGCTAGCTTATAATTAAGAAGAAATTTGATTTCACCATTCTTTTTATTTATTTTCAAATGTTTCAAAGTTTATATTTAATTAAATTAAAAGTACCTAAGTAAGTTGATTTGTACTTAAAAAATATTCAAAAATTTTTGTTGCTTCTCTGGACAAAAAGTTAATTTTGAATCACTAACATCCTACTTAATACATGAATTTGCACTTATTTCAATCGAAGATTTTTAAAAAAATTTAATTAGGTTACTTTAACTTAACAAAAAATAGTTTTCGCTGATCTATTTTATGTTTCGATTTATAAATAAAGAATTTCGCATTTAATATTTAATCATATGATTGTAATTATTAAAAATTTAAGACTGAAATGAAATGTGAGTGAAAAAGTATGAAAAAGTAATTATTTTATCGATCGTATTAAGAGGAAAAATTTTTTTTAAATTATCAAAAAAATTTTTTAATCGCTGAAATTTAATAAAAGCTCATTTTAGATGAACACAATATTTTATTTACTGCAGACGATTTTATTTTGAATTTTTTAAATAATACAAAGATGTTGCATTTAATAAATGTTTATAATGTCTCACCTCACTAATTCGTCTTTTTCGACCAATTTAATCAGCAAACAATAATAATTTCCTTTTGTCTTTTCAAACTGGTGGCTAATTATATTTTAATTGTTTCCTTCCTTCCGTTTTTTTCATTATCGAAATTAATTCGAAAACATTGCCTATTCGCCATCAAGTTTAACAAAAAACTTTTTTTTTGAATAAAATGCTTAGCAATCAAAATTAAATTTTCAAAATTCGACGATAAATAAAATTGATCGCCTCAGCATTTTTGAGTCTCGAATTTTAACATTTCATTTATGTATTTTACTTTAAGACATCATTTATTTATTTATTTATTTCATTTCATTTCTTTACTTTTTAAAAGTTACTGTTGCAAAAGCAAAAAATACAAACGTAGCAAAAAAGTTTGCGAAGAAATGATAAATGAATTTAAACGCGGACAAAAGTTTTCAACGCAAACAATTTGTCACAGCGTAAATATCGTTTTTCAATTTGAAAAAAATCAATAAAAAACACTTCATTGAATTTTAACTTCAATTTATTGTGTATCAAACTTTTTTTCGTTTTACGGTTAATGGTGAATTCGCGAATTTTTAAAAGCTTTTGGTGAATGTGATCGTTTTTTCAAAGCTCTGCAATGACTTAAAATTTAATTTGACATTTTCTAATTCTTGTTTTTAATTATATACTCTCTTTAAAATTATAATTAAAACTCTGATTTAAAAACTAGGAACAAAATATTGATAAAAAAACTTGTGTTTAAAATAAATTCAAAGAAATGAAATTTTAGCCTCAAGTTTAATAAACATACAAAATGAAAAATTATTCAAAAATTGAAATGAGATTCAAAACTCGTTTCGAGTAAAATTTTGACATGAAAATGTATGAAATAAATGTTTGTAAAATAAAAACTAAAATGAAATTCACAAAATTTAAGCACTCGCTTTGAGACAAATGAGATTGATGATCATATAAATTTACTTCAGCTTTATAATCTTACACGAATTTCGATGAGAGACAAAATTCTGTAATAACCTTTATGTGTAAAAAAAATTCTTGGAGCTCAAATCTTGATGCAAATATCTATTGCAACTAAGCACAAATCAGATAAAAATGATGAAAGACGAAAAAAGGCTGCATAGACTTGGCTTCCTCTCGATGCTTCGCTCTCACGATTGAAAGACGCGTACAATTTTCATAGTAAATCCATTGTTAGGAAAGCGAAATACAACTTCCGTCAAAAGATATTGCGTCCATCGACAATTGAGGTTATTTCGCATAGACAGTGTGTATGAATTAAACGCAACACCTATTTCAATCAATTACTTAAATACTTGCGATCTCTCAATGTTAGTGCTGCACTTAATCAATAGCATGATTTTCGCGAAACAATTTGACAAAGATTTTTCGATATGACCGCTATTATTCCATTTGCATTGAATCACCCGAGAATGTAGTACAATCGTGGCCACATTAATTTGTTCTCTTTTCGATAAAATTCGAATTTTCAATGGATAAATTTTAAATTTAGCTGCACTCTTTTTTAACTCAAACTTTTTGACTTGTTCGCTTGAAAAATACCACGTTTATTATCAGGTAGTTTTAAATAATTAATTTGGTGTATTTACTTGTTAGTTTGAAAGTATTTTTTTATCATTACAAATTTAAAAGATTAAAAAGATACACTGGAACCTATCTACAGTTCTAAAAAATCGGGTCGTTATAAAAAGGCGCGCGTTTTGAAGAGGCTATTGTTAATTGAGTTCACTGATTTTATTTTTGTGGCAGATGCACCCGATCTTTAACCCATTAGAGCTTGTTTCACTGCATTAAATTTGAATTTTTCTTTTTATTTTTACGTCATAAGCATATCAAATGTTTTCGTGAATTTTGAAATATAAGCACATAAATCAACTTCACGCATGAATTCATGATACACGTTTTAAAATGAACTTACGCAAACTTATATCGAGATACAGCGCGTAAAGCTATTCTCGTTTTGAAAAATAATTTTATCACAAACTTAACCCTTTCTTTCACTAAACTTCTCTTAAAATTTGTGTCAAATAGCATCATTCAATGCGAAAATTGCCGATTAAAACTTAAATACGCTAAATTCTTTTTTTCTGCTATTTATATTTTATGAGTTTTATTTCAGTAAATTTGATAAATGCTCTTAAAAATTCAATAATACGATCAAAAATTTTCAACGTTTTTGACTTTTTAGCATTAAATGTGTTTAATATTTTTGTATTTGAATTTCTTTTTCAATTTTAACGATTTAATTTTTAGAATTAAAATTTATGTTCGAAAGAAATCTTTGTATTTAAACATAAAGCATTTTTTGAATGTAATACGAAGCGAATTTTTCACGTAGGTAGCGAACAAAAGATTTTCCAAAAAAACTGAAAATGCTTTTAGTGCTTCATGTAAAAGTTTCACAATATTTTTGAAAGTTTCTTTTTAGATTTTACTTCAAAAGATAGAAATTCAAGTCAAATGCACTGAAAAATGTTTCTTGATACTTGTTGAAGCATAAAATATCTTTCAAAAGCAAAGCCGAAGAGAAAAATTTTTAAAAATGCACTCGATGAAATAAGCATAAAAGTTGCTAGTTTAAAGTCAAAAATAAATTAAACTGGTGCTTAGTTTTTAATAAATTAATTTTCATACAAATTCTCTCTAACTTTTCGTATTATTTCACTCTGAATCATTGAAATTTTCTCTATTCGCGAGCATTATTTAAAAAAATTTCAGCCATAAAGAAAAGAAGAACGGAGTTTATGTGAAAAGAAGTTATTACATAATTCGGCTATCTTGAGCAACCGTTAGAATTTTTAGTTTATTCATTCTGTTCAAAAGCTAATAGACTCTGATTGCTTCTAAATTCGAAGCAACAATTGTATTCGACGCAATTGTAGATCGTATTCCAAGAAACCCATTCGAGTAGAAGCAATGTTGATTCTCTCGTCTCAAATTATCACAAAAATATAAATTAGTGCACAAAAATAGCAACATTCGTTCAAAAGACAACAAAATTGAGGCTTTTACACAAACATTATCTCGATCTTTCAATATTGTTTCCAAAAATAGTCTCCATTTTGTAATGGAGAAATGATGAAAACGTAGAAATTCGACAAAAGTTTTTTTTTTCAATCGAAGTCGGAATCAAGTCGAAATAAACTCAAAATAATTAAATTTTTTAGATGTTAAGAAGCTTATTCTCATTAAATCGATTAAAATTTTATTTTATTCTGGTTATATCAGCTGAATTTGTATTAAACGTAAGCTAAGATCAAATGAAATGCTTAAAGATGTGAAGTTTTTAGGGGCCAAGAAAATTTTTTCGTTTTCAGAAAATAATTTTAAAAAATCTTTGCTTCACCTTAATTATGACAACATTGAGATTAATTGTAAAATCTCATTAATGCATCGATTAAATAATATAAGTTAAATAAGTTAAACAAAGCAATTTACCTAAGAAATAATTATACGCAAAAAGTCAATTTTTTATGTTCACTTTGTTTACTTAGAAGAAATGTTTTTTACTATGCTTTTAGAAATTATTTTTTCATTTTTTTAAACAAAAGAATAAAATGAGAAAAGTTAAACAATTATAAATCACCTCAATTAGTGGATTTCTTTCGCTTATGAAGAAAAGTTTAGTTTTCATTTATAAACCTTTTGCTTCACATATGAATAAACATAATTTAAATCTTTATAATAGCAAGTTCGTACGCATTCGTATTTGTTTAATTATTTAAAATATTAATTTAAGCCTGTTTTTCAATTATCCGGTAGCTTTAAATTAGTTCGATTCATTTCTTTCTGTTAAAATTTCTAAAATAAAATAAAATTATATTTACTTAAATTTTCATTAGAAAATGACGTAAGAATTTTAAAATTTTTAAATTAAATTTTAAATAAATGATAAGGAAAACATTTCTGTGCGTATTTTGAACTCAATTACCTTTTGAACTAAAGCGAATTGAGGCTTACAAACTAAAGAAAGAATAAAAATTAACTTCGCTTGTTATTTCAATATTTACGATTCATTTAATTTCGCCTTAAAACAGCGGCTAAAATAAACTTTTCAAAAATAAAACTTCTCTCGATGATTGTTTCGCTATTATTTTGATTTGTCGATTGAATTTGTTTACTATTTGTACAGCGTTGATATTTTTTTCACGATGATTTTTAACCGCTAGCAGAGAACGACTTACATATGGTTACATATGCTCGGTTTCGCGCGATCAATATTTTCGCTTTCAACTTTTTATTTTGTTGAAAATTTTTCGAAACACAACATTAAGCCTGACAGCGCTACGTTCGTGCAATTATTTCTAGCCATAAACTCGACATTTCAAAAAATTTTCGCTGCTTTACGCTTGAATTAAGTCTCATTTTTATTTATTATGTTCAGCTTTGGGCGTTTCCTCTTCCCCCCTCGATTTCGCAATTTTATTTCTCCAACACCTTTTTCTCGTTTATTACGAAACTATAACAATGAGAAACGCTAAATTCATTTTTGTTGAAATATTTTTTCCTTGTCGAATATTCCAAGTTAATGTTTCATTCATTTTTTAAATGATGCATAGAACGATTTTCGGAGAACTTTTATTTCTAGTATGAACTCAAACTCTCTCGGAGTTAATGCAGATCATATTTTAATTTTATAGAATTTTCTTTCTCAAAATTCGCATTAAATTTTTTTAAAGTAAAATATTTTAAAAGAGAAAGATAGTAATTCAAATTCTTAAATGGAACAGAAAACATATTCTTTACATTAAAAAACTTTCACTAAAATCGAAGTAAAACCAAAAAAGAAGAGGCCATTTGTTATCAAACATCGTTGGCTTTCTTCAACATTTCACATGCAAGAGCTGCACTCACACGCACTCACAGCGCTTTTTACTAAGCAAAGAAAAGCATATTAATTGCGCCTCGATTGTATTCAAAAATCGAATATTTTGATTTCATTTATTTTTTCTTTTGGTCCGTTTGATTTGCTTTTCAAATTCAGAAAAAGAAAAATGTTTCATGTAATGCATGCGAACGAAAACCAAATGAATATTCGCTTTTGCGCTCGAATTATTCGCAAAAGTTCAGTCAAAAGTGAAAATTGGTAAAGAAATTCGCAAGAGAAAAGATTTTTAATGCTTAAAAAGTTTCCATCTGTTTGAAGAACGAGCCGAGAATAAAGTAAAAACATCGATTGCGTTAAAATTTATTACTTTTGTCGAGAAAAATTTGAAATCGTCTAATTAATCACGCTGTACGACAGTAAAGATTGATATCGACTACGCTTTGTGTTTACTTTTATAGCAGTGACAAATGAGAATGAAACTGAAAAGAATTGATAACTTAGAACTTTCCGTTCTTGAAAAAAAAATTAATCTAGAGGATTAGACAAAGTTTCGGAAACATTAATTTTGCTATTTCTATAAATGAAAAAGCTAATTACATGAATTTGCTGATGAGAGAGAAGATTGAATTTGTTTGAAGCATTATGAAAAAATGACTTCAACGTGTGTGTGTGTGTGTGTGTTTAATCAAAATGAAAGCACTCGAAAATCCGAGTCATTGTTAAATTGGTCTGATAGCAAGTCTCTTTGTCTTTTTTCTTTTCAGATTGTTAATAAAGCTGGAAATGAACATATTGCACCGCCGAACATTTCGACTTCAATGGACTCGCTGCATTTCGCTACCATATCGCACACGACAAGCGCTTCTAGTAGTGGATTAAAATCTAACGTAAAATCTACAATGCGTGCGAATAACAGCGAAGCAACAAGTAGCAGCGGTCGACCATTAATTAACAGACTCAGACAAAAAGTGGCGGCTATACACAGAAATCGTATGATGGCCACGTTTAAAAGCGACCCGCTGCAACACCATCAACATCACTCCGATCAAAACAGTGATGCGAATGCAATTTTGCACCATCACCTCTTGCGATCGCAATCGTCTTTAACCAACGATCAGCTAACCGCGCATTTAACCGAAGAGGAAAGGCTCATACTTCAAAAAGTGTTTCAAAAAGAAGAAGAATTTCATCGTGTTTCCTTATTGAAGAAGTAAGCGTAACAATTTTTTTTGTATAAGAATTTTCGTTTTTTTCTTGAATTGAAAATCAGCGAAAAATGAGATTGAAGTTACTTTCTTTGCTGCATTCATCTTATAACTGTTGCACGTATAACGTTTTTCGTGCGACGATGAAAGAGGCAAAGAAAAATCGATATTATTGAAGCAAAGAGGAAACTGTAATGTTTAAAGTGAAGTGAGTTTACATTTTTTGAAATCTGAAAAAAGAAGTTGAATAGAAGAACATTGTATTTGCAGTTTACGTTTTCTTAAAGTAAACAAAACGTTTTTTTTCTCACAAAATTTCGCTTCTGTTGTTTACTTTTCTTAAAGTAATTTTTACTTTCGTTTCTTCATATTGTAAAACACAATTTTTGCATTTTGCTCTCTCTCTCTCTCTCTATCTCTTCATAAATATTTAATTTTGAATGGTTTCGCTTTTATTTTTTTTTCAAAACAATATCTGAAATAACGACATGAATTATAAAAATCTATTTTATTCACAAGCATAAAAATGTATTTCCTTCTCTTATTCGCTTACTGTCAAAATGTTATTCTCCACGAAAGAGAAGAATGCGAACAAAACAAGAAAGGCACGCAAAAAAATTGAATCAATTGATTATTTAGAGTTTTTCTGTTCTTTCGCTTTTTTTTCGTTCGACTATAAACATAATTTTAATACAAAAAAGTGTACAAAACAAGAAGAAAAAAGAATGAAATTTAGCCCATGAGGCGTGAGAATTGATTAATAGCGTGTTCAAGATAGAAAGTGAGCAAAGTGAGGAAATTTTTTCGCCCGTTTTATTGAGCATTCCGTTTCACAATTTTGAGGTGTGAATAGCTTGAGTATTGTCACTATGAAAGATTCATGAGTCTTCTCTTTTTTAGTCCGAACTAACAATAATTATCATAATGGACGTTATTTTATGTTTGAAAAATGTTTTACGCTTACAATCGTGCGATAGTATCATTTAGAACTTGTGTTATTTCGATCGAGCAAAAATCTATGAAAAAAAGTAACAAATTGATCGGCTCGGCTCGGCTTTAAATCACGTAAACATGAGTTTTTTTTACCTGATAGGAAGCAGATGTGAGAAAATCGAAATTCATTTTTTATTTTCGATAATAATATTTACAGTAGTTCGCCAATATACATCATTTCCATCTCATTACTTTTGCGTTAATTAAGCGCCAATTAATTTTCGAAAGTAAACAATTAATTGTTGTCGATTAACGTTTGTGCTTGTAGCTCAAAATTTATTAAGTTTATTTAGATGTAAATTGCAAGAACGAAGTAATTTTTTTTCATCCGTCTACATGTCACTCGAGGCATTTTTTACGTGGTGAATATGAAAAAGTTTTTTTTTGTTCAAATTTTCACTTCGAAAAAAATGTTGAACAAAGCGATAAAATAATTTTAAAATGGAAGCGTGAGCTTCATCTTCCTCTGGACTTTTTTATTTTTGATCTTTGCGGTCACCCGCACGGTTTACTTGAACGAAATTTTTTATTTTAATACATTTTGGAAGCACGCTTCAGGACCTGAAGCGAAGAAGAAAATGACTCTCAACATTTAAATTCGAACCTTCACTCGATTCTTATTTTTGTTGCTTTACTTTCAATCAACTCGAATCTTATTATATTACAAACGAAATTCGTATTTTGAAACATAAAAGAAACACTTGAAATAACCGCTAGGCTTGAGTAATGAACTTTTTTTTAAGAACAAAAATTGATTTTTAAAATCAAACACATGAAAAAAAAGATTTTTCAATAAGAAGAAAATTTAATAAACTATTCAACTTGAAAACATCTTTTCACACGAGTTTTATTTTATCATACGCTTTTCAAAGCGTTGCTTCCAGTCTTTTCTCTTCAATTTTGCTGCGACTATGAAAGTTGATAAAAGTGATCATTGTGAACGCTAGTTATTCATTTACTACTATTGCTACATTCATTTAAAATTTGCTAACTAAGTTTTCTTCTTCTTCTTCTTCTTCTGCAATTATGTGATTAACAAGTTAATTGAAATAGTACAATTCGCCTTCTTTTATACAAAAGATTAATTAGCATTAGCGAAATTGAATGCAAGCGAAGCAAATTTTTCAGCGGCTTCTTACGAGTTTCCTTCCTTTTATTTCGTTTTTATAAGTAAGTCATTTTTGAAAATGAGAAAAGATGAAATTTCATTTCACATTTTTCGAGAAGAATTTTCTTTTATCGATTTTTACATTTCGTTCAAATAATCTTCGAATGCATTCCTCATTTTCGCTCGCATTCTCTTCAATACCACACTCGCGTATTATTTTCTGTGATAGTACTTGAAATATGATCGGAGAAAATAGAATTTCTTATTCTATTCAAAAAATTTTTTTGTTAAGCAAGATAATGAAGAAAGAAAGAGAAAAAAAGAAAGAAGCGAACGTGCAACAGCTAACTTCTTAAGTCTCACAAGCAAAATTTGTTTTCACTAGTTGAATGATCACAGCCGAGATAAAAACATTTTTCGAACGAAGCTAAAGTTCTAATTTTTCTTTCTGGTTTATATATTTAGGCTCGGTTGTTCTTATATCATTAAAAAAAGTTTTCTGTGTAACGCATTAACGCATTAAACTAATCGGTACACTAAACTTCACTTCGTCGAACATTTATTTTCACTCTCAATACACTTTATCTGAAAATAAGCTTCAAGAGAGGAGAGGAAAAAAAGTTTTTCAAGCTTCAATAAGCGATAAAGTTTGTCAATTTTTTTTTCGAAAGTAATCTCAATCTCATTTTTTTATTCGGTTCATATTACATTTAAATTAAATTTTAAAAATGAGAATGTTGTTCGCTCAGAGTATCCGATTTCAAATTCCTTTTTTTTAATACGTAAACAAGTCGATAACAAACTATTTTCTCTTTAACATTTTTGCGTTTTTGCTACTCTCAACGAGTTGCGCTATTATCTTACGACGGAATTGTATTAAATATTTAATTCAAAGATGAATCGAATTCTTCTATATGAGAAGAGGAAAATAAAAATAAAAAATATTTAGAATATTTGACAAAAATTTAAAAAATGTCAACGAAATTCCTCTTTTATTCAAAATATTTTTTTTTTACTTCACAAGAGAGTTTTTTCCTCGAAAAGGAGCCGTGAAATTTCAAAAATTTAATCCGATTCAATTTCTCATTCTTTTGCGTGGTTTAAAATAAAAATCGTGCCTATTGCTAAACTTCGTAATCGCAATTTAGCTAAACCACATTCTTTAAAAGATTTTAAAGATATTTTAAAAATATAATCTTGACCAAAAATTTTTTTAATTTCATTCTAAACTTCTTTTACTACTCTGATTATTTATTAAATTTTGCACATAAGCTGAATAGAGTTTTTTCTATTTAAAAATGTCAAACTTTCACTAGTGTAAAGAACAATTCAAATTTGTAAATGTTTATAAAAAAAGTTGTTCGTGTAGTGCATGATCTTTAAAAGTTTTATTATTATTCTAACATGGTTTAGAATATCGCTGAGCAACATAAGTTTTCATCAAGAACTTTATTGCTGTTATTTCGAGCAAAAAAAAAAATTATTTTCTCATATTTATTTCTTGAACCAATAAGCAGATGTCGTAAAAGCGATGGAATAAATCCTCTTGAATCGCCATCATCTTCGAGTAATGTTTCAAATACACCGTCAATTGGATTGTGTAGAATATGTAGAAAAACAATTTTAGTTGGCGAATCTTGTCATTTCTGCGATAGTTGCTCGCAGCCTGTTTGCGAAGATTGCTCTTCTTATACGAAACGCGATGAAAGAAAAGTAAGTAACAATACAAATTGACGGCGCAAACAATGACCGCGGAATCAATAACATTAAAAGCAAATATATAAGCGAACATCTTTTCACATTACTACTAAAGCCATTTTCGCACATTTCGAATCGAATTTCATTTAGATTTCGTTTCTTTATTACGCGCTTCAAATCAATTTTTATTCTCTTTATTGTCTAGAGCAAAAGTAACATTTTCTATTCAATTTTCGGAATGCTAAAAAAATAATTTAAAAAAGTTTTTATAATTAATTCAAGCTTTTAATTATTATTTTGTTCGTAGCCGAAGCTAATTTTTAGAATAAAATATAAAATTAAATTCTTATGAATTATGAACAATTTTTAAAAATGCGAGCGAAGCGAATTTTGAACACAAAATAAAAAACGAAAATAATTTAAAATAATTTGAATTCATTATTTTAATTTATCCATTAAAAGATTTTTACATTAATAACTATGAAACTTTAGTAATCAAAAAGTTTTGGCTGAAATTTTTTTCTTCAGCACAAAACAATAAATTTAAATATTAAAATAAAACGTTTTAAACTAATTTTACACGACGCGATTCTTGAATTCAAGCGATTTTAAACTTAAGCGCAACTCTCTATTCGAAATAACTTTTACATTTTGAGTATTTTGCTTTGCGAAGAGACGAACTTTTTTTTCCGATGTTCATTTTTATTTATTTTTACATTTGTTATACGATTGTTAAAATTTTAAAGTCAAATTTACTTAAAATAATTTACGCATTAGAATTATTTAAAGTCGAATTCTCAATGGCATTTAATTCAATCGAATTATTTCAAAGACAATATTAAAAAAAATTAAATTTTTTATAAAATAAAAAAAGATTTCAATAAAAATTTAAATAATTTTTAAATTTCTTCAATTAAAAACATCCTCTTGACCTATGCGCATTTGTTAACAAAAATCATTACAAGAAATAAACTTCAAATGATTTAGATTTTTGCTTCATAAAACTAAATTTAATTTTTCTCTTGTTTTTCACGCGCAAACTAAGCTATGGATATGTAGTTTCTGTCGTCGACGAGGCACGCAGCCAGCTGTAGCTGCATTAGATGAGCTTGGAATCTCGGTGCGATCGCCTCTTGTGAAGCAAAAGAAGAATATCGTCGAGATAAACAACACGCAGGTAAATTTAAATTGACATTAAATGCTGAAATCGTCGAGCCATTTTGCGAGAAAAACTTTGTTCCTGCGTTCCTGAATTCAATTCGAAAATTAAATTACAGAAACCATCTCATCGCGGAATAAAAACTCAAAAAGGCAGCAATTCACTGGACAGCGGAATAATGGCGCGAAGATCGGCGAATAAAGCCGAGACAAATATCGAAAGGGTGAGCAAAAATAAGTCGCTCATTAAAGCTCTTCTTCATCTCGCTCGCGTTTATCGACGCGACAAAAGTTTGCCTGTCATTTAATCAAATCTTAATAATGCTCTCGTTCAATGAATGCATTGTGAGTGTGTGGCAAAGTTTTCGGCAAAAGTTTCTGTCGACCAATTAAAAGTGTGCGTGTGTTATTGTGAATAAATCGTTTTTTTCTCGAACACACAGAGACGTCAATCTATAACCGAATCACCGCGACAAGCTTCTTTGGAAGTGGCCGCGATTCGTAGCGAAGAGCGACGAGCTGCCGCGAGACAAGCGTACGAAGCGTTGCGAAAAACAAAATCAAGACCGACTTCGCCCGATCGCATCTCTTTTCCGGGTCGCGAAAAGTATCCGTCGTCCGAAACATTGAGCGAGCGTCGCTCGTCGAGCGAATCGCAAAGCACGAATACAGGGCAAATGAAAACGAGCGATTCTGGCTTCAGATCGCGCGAAGAATTGCTCGACAGCACTCAGCATCGATTACCGCGGAAATCATTCTCGGCTTCTGAAAGCTCATTAGAGGAAGAAATTGACATCGACAGCGGCGATGTGACAGATTCACATTTACAGCGTCGAAAGTCGCGCAAATTCAAATTTTCTTTTCAGCAAAAAACACTCACTGCGGAAACATCGGAATCGGATCCAAATTTATTTTTTCAAGCGAATAGCGAGCAAAGCAGCAGGCGAAATACGCAACTTCTCAACGCGAATAAAACTAATCTCAACTTGTCGCTAAAGTACGATAATACATTACTTCGACATATCGCGTCCGAAGCTGCCATTTACTCGACACCAGCAGCAGCAGCAGCGTTCGAGATTCGACGACAAAGTGATTCGCAAAGTTCTGATCTCAGTTCCGACGTTCGTCTCGCGAGTCCACCGCCTGAGTCAATGTCTCCCTCGTCGCCTGATTATAGTAGATCTCCGCGGCAATCTGCCGATTCGGACACATTGGAAATTCGTACGTTTAAAGACACGCGCGCGTTATTTTCATTTACTTCACTAAATTCATTGCATTCGCAGCTTCGTTCGGTCATTTAATACAACAACGTCGATCGATTCCATCTGTATTAATCGACAATAATAACGTCGATCAAAATCACTTGACATTGATGGATTGCTTCGCTCGTAGAAGCAGCACAGGACGCGCGCTTCCGAAAATTCCAAACGAGCAGGTATAGAAATATGTCAGAAGTTATAATTGATTATCTTGTCGCTGCTTTTTTTTCTTTCCTGCCCGACAGTCTCGCAGTTTGCTCGAATTGCCGCGAAGTCGAACGCATAGTACACATTCACTGGATCTTCCGAATCCTGAAGATCAGCCGAGGCGTGCTTCTGCCCCAGAAGGCGAAAACATAAGAATAGTGATTGACGACGTTGATTCTGCTGGTAAATTAAAATTTCTCTTTCGCTCTGTCTCTTTCTCTTCAAATTATATCGAGCTTATGATATTCCACTACTCATAAAATGTTTTACAACTTTGATTCGCTTGTTTGTCTTGTTATTTACGCAAAAATATTCATTGAAAATGAATTCAAAAGTTGTTTTGACATAATTTTAGAGGAAAAAATAGAATCGAGAAACAGAATAACTACAAAAATATTATTCAAAAATAAGCAATCGCATAATACAAATTTTAATTAGAATCGTATAAGTACGAATAATGAAACAGATGAAACAAATTCATCCGCTAGATTCAACGAGCTAATTGCTCTCGAAGTTGGCTAATGATACTGTGTTCGGAAACAATTTTTATGATAAATTATCAAACCGATGTTTGAACAATGAAAAGCGCTAAAAAAACAAAATTTTAATTTGCAACTATTACTGCAATCATCTGCATTAATTTTTATTCGAGATTTAAATAAAATTTAACCCACGTTTTATTCGAATAGTCCGAATATGAAAAAGAAATAAACAAAATAAAAATTTCTAGTCACACTCGTAGCGAAACGAGCTTTTTATTCGATTGAAATCTTTTATTTATTGTCGAACAAAATCGCATGTTTACCGTTCGATGGTACAAAATTTACAGAGCAAATGTTTGAAAACAAACAGTTGGGATTACTTTCTATTACCATATAAAGAGGAGAAAAAAAAGTGAAAAAATGTAGTGAACTACACGCGAAGCGATAAGATCGCAAACGCAGATATTTATTTTGAACACACATTTCTGTATATTCTTCTATTTGATTTTTATCGATTCGAGTTGACATTAATGTGACAAGTAAACGGCGAAACAGCATTTGAAATTATATATTCTCGCTAATGTGTTTTTCACTCGATCAACAGGGAATTGTAATCGCAATTCGAATATTGAACGCGTGATACTTCATCGCGACGAGTCCGATCGTAGCTCGAGAACGCGCGGTTTCGGATTGTACGTGATGGGCGGCAAATTGAGCGAAACGGATGGTAAACTGTACGCGTACGTTTCGTACGTTGTGCCCGGCGGACCGGCGGAGAAAATGTCGCTTAAATGTGGAGATAGAATATTAGAATGGGATGGTAAATCGCTGGTGAATTGTAGCTACGAGCAAGTCGCGGCCATAATCGACGCCTCGAAAAAGTCAGTAGAACTTCTCATCGAACCTTATTCTACTTCACAAGCGTGAGTAGCGTTTCATTTCTTACAACATTATTACAGCGATCATTTTTGACACTTTTAGTTTGGATCGAAAAGGTTCTTTTGTACATCAACGGCGAAGATTAAGTCACTCGTTGACTCAGAAATCGAGTATAGAGAAAGCTTCCACTCAAAGCGTAGCCAACAATAATCCCCCTGTTACGACGACAACGAGCAGGAGAAAATTGCCGAAAACTCCGCAGAATGTAAACAGTACAAGCGAGGGTGAAGTTTTAATTCAGGTGATGGTGAATGAAGAACGCCAAGAGTTGGTTGTCACGTTAATCTGTTGCAAAGGCACACGTCAACACAAACATCCTTGTTACGCTCAAGTCAGAATATTGCCAGAATTGTGCGCGCATTGCTCTTTTCATTTTTGCTTAATTACGTTTTTTATAAACAGAGGTTTTAAGTGCTGTAAAACTGAGCTTAGCATGAACATGGATTGGAACGAAACGCTCATTTTTCAACAATTTCCCATTAATATGGTAAAAAACGTTGGAGCTCAAGCGAACAAGTTACAAGCTCGTAATTAATTTTCAGGTTCCTGAAATGGCACTCGAAATCGGTGTTTGGGAGGATGACGGTTGCGAAGCGAAGTTAATGTGTGATAGTGTTATTCCTTTAGAAAGTGCAATTGGACACCAAACTGATTGGTGGCCTTTGTTAGCAGCGAATTATCAAAAGCAACTGAATCGCAGCTCTTCCATGAATTTAA
The DNA here is from genome assembly GCA_003675995.1 of Dinothrombium tinctorium. Lineage (NCBI taxonomy): Eukaryota > Metazoa > Arthropoda > Arachnida > Trombidiformes > Trombidiidae > Dinothrombium > Dinothrombium tinctorium. The sequence goes on along the minus strand of NCKU01001235.1, from coordinate 2,841 downwards.
CGAGTAAGTAGCATCGCTGAATGCGCTCAACTCCATAAATAATTACAATAATTCGCCAGCGTTAAACATTAATGAAGACAATCATTACTGCCTTAACGGATCGGCTTCTGTTCCATCGAGTCGACGAAATTCGGGTCGCAAAGAAAGCGTCGGCTCGCTTTCGATATCGCCGACTTTGAAACGCTCGCTCGGTTCGATTCAAACATCGCCTACGCGAACTAGAAGTTTACGTCTAGCGCGAAGCTCGTGTGTTTCAGCTAATGAAGATATAATGCCTTTCGATCCGATAATTGACTCAATTACAGTGCCAAACGAAACGAGTGTGAATATGCGACGAAAAAGCTCGTCAGCTTTGCATCAAAATGCGAAACTAAATCGTTCATTTAGCGTGAAATCGGAAGCAAAAGCTAATGATGAGAAGACTTCTTCCGAAGCAGCTAATTTAGGCAGTGGTTCAAGTTCCGAAGGACTCACTTCGGACAGTGATACGAGAAGTGTGATGTCGGTAACGAGCTTATCAAATTTAGCAAGTAAGCGAATAATTTAATTATTTTCACGCTTTATTCGGCAAGCGCATTTTACAATCGTAGAATACGCAACGAATGTAATCTTGTTGAATGTTGCATTGTTTACCAAATTTTTTGTTTTTTCTCTGAATTTTCTTACTCCGAAATTGCGAAAATTTCTTCATTCTTGCGCACAGTGACATCTTCAAGAGCAAAAATTGCAGCGAGTTAAGAAGTGATCAATGAAATTTGCTGCAATTTTTTATTTTAATTTAACATAACTCACACTTAAGCGTTTGACTAAACAAAATTTTGCTGTCGTAAATTTTGAAAATATGACATCTTGTCTTAAACCATTAATTAAATGCTGTCGAGAAAAAAGTGAAGATTTATTTGCTAAAATATTCGTTGAATTTTCGAGAGTACACACACACTTCAACGCTGTGTTCATAAAATAAACTCGCGATAAAAAACTAAAAGTGAAACAAATATTGAAATATGTCTACTTCCCAACAAAAGTGATTCTTACAAAATAAGAGGTTCTTATGCGAACAATGTTTGACAGTTATGATTGATTTTATTTAATATAAAACCGAAGTAATAGAAAATTTTTTTCACTGCGTTAAAAAAATTTTTGACGAATTTTTTGAATTTAACAAATTTTTTTCGTCACCTCTAAATAAGTTAAAAGATTGATTCTTAGCGTTTTTGATCTCGTTAGAAAAAACTTTTCACGTAGCCTCGCTTTCCTTTCACTTTTTTTAAAAAGCTTGTTAAGTTCTTTCGCTCGTTTTGCATTTCATCTTTTCGTAAGAAGCAAATCCTTTTCAAAATCGCTGACGAATAATGCCAATCAAATGCGAAATCGTTAAGCATATGAAGAGAAAAGAATGGAGCAAAAGAAGTTTTTTTTGTGCGATGAAAATGCTTAAAAAACTTTTTTGTGATTTTAAAAATTTTCAAGGTGTTCACAATCATCGAAGAACTTTTCAACTTTTCTATTTTAATTTCATTTTAAAAAATTTTATTCAAAAAATTTTGAATTTATTTCAAATTTTTTAGATGCAAGAACGGTTGGCGAAATTAAGCTCGGATTTGTGATGACAAAAGGTTTGCTCGAAATCGAAGTGATCTGCGCTCGTGGTTTGCCACTCAATTCAGCTAAACATCCACCAGGTATACAACATTTGAATGCTTTTCAATGAGTAAAATGAGAAATTCGATTCGAATCAGATAATTTATGTGGTAATTTGAGAGCACTTCAAAAGAGCGAAAGACAAAAAATTGAACTCGAAGCACATTCTTGTTCGCTTCTTTTTTATCTCAAACTCATTTAAAATTCTTTTTAAGAAGATAATTCTGCAAAGCTTATCAAGCATTTTCGACTTTCTCAACGAATGCGCTCATTAATTGTATTGATATTCGATTGAGATTTAAAATAATTAATCAACTAAGCGCCTTAAACTCGTTTTCTTCTCCTTAATTTTTTTCCCCTCATTTTAGCTCATATTTGCTTTTATCGCATTGAAATTTATTGCTCTACAATTTGTTTACTCTATTTTTCAATCCACAAAATTTAATTTATGAGCTTTCTGATAGATTTTAAAATAAAATAAAATGAAAACGTAAAGCGAAAATTTTCAAGTGAAATTATAAATTTTTAATGCAAAAAATGTTTTCTTATTCAATTCACAAATATGCAAAAGCATTTTTAAATGCATTTATTCGTGATTCGAATCTATTTTTGCAACGTTCAGACAATCAATAATCCAAGAATAAATTATTTACATCAATAGCCATTTAGAGACCATTAGAGCCATTGATTTTGGTACTGCGCCAAAATATTAATTTCATTAGAAATGCTTTAATCCAAATTTGATATAACGTGTATATCGCGTAATAAAATGTTTTTTGTTTAAAATTTTGTCACCAAAAAATCACCCAATTTGTTAATGTAGCACCAAATCACCAAAATCACAAAATTTGCACCAAATCATTTATATATTCACAAGAATACACGTCAAATGAACTGCATATTCAATTTGAAAGTTGAATTTAAAGAAAAGATAGTTTAAAACAATGCAAGTAGAGAGAGAAAGGCACAGTGGCCGATTATGCAGCGCGTAGATCGCTGCATGAAAACCCGAGCCCGAAGGGCGAGGGTTCGAATCTAATAGGATTCTTAAATATAAGAAAAATTTTTGCACTCATGAAAATCAGAAATTTGAAACACGGGCAAAAATTATACTCTCCTGCCTGGATTCGAACCCACGAGGTTGAGGTTTGCTTTGCTCAACGCTCACACCCACCACTCAGCCACTGTGGTTAGCTCGAA
>NCKU01001234.1:0-27616 GCA_003675995.1 Dinothrombium tinctorium | reverse complement strand
TTTTTTATAAGAATTTGTCAAATGCAATAGTTTAAAGTATTAATGCAATAAACTAAATACTTTTGTATAAAGTCAGCGCATAGTTTACATTTAAGTGTCCTGAAAAAAGTTTATTTTTCCTAGCGAAATTCAATATCTTCGCCAATTTTAATCGGCATCATTTTAGGAAAAGTCAAAACTGCCTGCCCATTCAGAAACGCATATGAACCTTAATAAGATTTGTAATTTATTTTCAGTTTATGATTTTGAGATTGCAATAAACAAAAAAAATTTTCTGCTAAGAGTATTTACTACTGACACAAAAAGTTTCAGCTACGAAAAGCATATTTCACTGATTAAATACTTCACTTATAGTAAAGTATTTGCTACATTAAGTTCAACTTTCAATCGGATCTTGATGAAAAGTTTCCTCATTGAATTTAAAATTGAATTTAAAAAAATTTTACGTTTTTAAACAAGCTAAAATTGAATTCATTTAGAAAACAATGATTGAATTTTATTATAGTTTGAGCAACTTTTTTTTGTAGCGTGATTTCGCAACTTCATGAAGAGATAAAGATAAATTTTTTTGTTTCTTGTTATTTTATAATTTCTAAACTGAAATAACAACGCAACAATTTTTTATATGCGGAAATAGACAGTTTACGTTACTCGAAGATACTTATTAAAAATGATTTTTTCAAGTTAGCAAAGGTGGAAACTAGAAAGATTGACCGAAATGACACAAATTAAATGTAAAAATCTGTAGTCATAATGTTTGATACAGAGTTTCGAAAAATTTTCCAGCCTAAATCTGCCAGAATTTTCTAGTATAGAGCTTTTGTCGAAAATAAATGCGTTGAAAATTAATTTAGCGCTCTTACAAACATAATTTTGCCGAATTCAGACGAAATTTATTTGCGAATTACAACTTTTCTAGAGTAAAATTTGCATTCCATTGCCCGCGGTTTCTCTTCTTATAAAAAAGTCAATGTAAAACAATGAGGCAATTGAGAATAAGTCTAAAAAAGAAAGCTGGCTACGTCATAAAATAACATAGACAATCAAATGTAATACAAGGTAGAAATAAAATGAAAATTTCTCATAATAATCAAATAAATAATTGTTATTAAAAAAGGATTATAATTAGTGTCCTCAAACAACGTGTTTGGATTTATTTTTATCGATTTATTTTTCTTAAAATGCGCCTCTGTTCACTTTTCGATTTTATACAGTCAATGACGGAATGTTTTAACATAGATGGAAAGACAACAAATATTTGTTAACCTTCTAACAATGTTTAGAATGACATTTGGATAGAATAGAAATCAAAATTTGATCTTCTTTTTTTTGGCGATTGTAAAAATAACCAAATTGAAAAATTTGATGCTAAAAAAGTTATGAAAAGTTCGATAACTGCCTGAAGATATTTACAAAAACGTTGAAATCTTTTACGTGGGGAAATTTCACGATTCATTTTGTAATAACGATTGAAGCTTTGATTATTATTGTTTTAATTGTTGATTATTGCTTTGATCTAATTGTCACGTAATCAACTATCACCACTTCGACAGTAACGTTTACAATTTCGATTATGAACATTGAGAAAAATGTTTCATTAAGGTTATCGGTTGAAGTGATAAATTATTTCTTGTTGTTATTGGAGGTGAAAAAATTGAATTTTTACGAATATAAAAGATGAATTTTAAGATTTTATCGTAATTAATGATTCTAATAATTTTTAATTTTTTTCTTTAAATGCTTCTAAAAAAGTCTCATCTGTGAGATAAATCACTGCTTTAAAAATTTTAAATTTTCTTGATCAATTAAAAAAGTGAAAAATATGTTAACATCAATTTAAACTTAAATTATAGCAACATCCGAATAACAAAATGTAAAAAATGCAAGTAAAAAGCTGACAAATCTTTTAAATTAAATTTTCAACTTTTTTCAATTTTTTACCTCGAGTTTCATTAACAGATTGACGCGTTAAAAATATGTGTCATGGATTTTCAAAAAATTATTTTAATGGAGAAAAAACATTATTTTTCGGAATTATTGAAAAATGTGAAAACTTTTTGCGTCGAATAAAACAACTGAACTAACCAATTTTGATTTTTGATTTTGCAGTTAAACTATAATCACCGGTGACAAAGAGCTTGAAATAAATGCGATTTTTAACTATCGATTTGAACAAGTTTGAATTGAATTTGAATTTGATCTCAAACGCAATATGAAGTGGAAAATTTGGTGTTTAAAGATAAACACCACTTGTTGCACAATGATAATTTTAACTACAACGAAAGAAATCTCTGCATAAAACTCGCTCGAAAATTACTTGCTGAATAGATTTTCTACGTTTTTGCAAGCTCTGATGAACAGATCATTGGTTAAAAAACTTTTACACAAGTTTTTGCAACAAAATTAACACATTTAGCGTCAAGAATCGAAAAAAATTAAAGCAATCGTTGCACCCAACCTTACATATGTATGATCAAATTGTAAATATTGCGATCATACAAATGATTTGATTCAAGAGTTTTGACATTTAAGAAGCTAATTTTCTTATTGCTTAAAAAACGTTCGCAAAAGTATTCGTACTTCAAAAATATAATAATTTGAAATTAGCAGATTGAAGAGAAAGCTGTAAATAGAATCTGAATGAGGAAAACGGAGAAAACAACAAAGAAAACTAGAGACATAAATGAGAAAATCACGTAAAACGCACATTACCGGCGAGTGATCTCGACGATGAAAAACTTCCATAATTTCGCATGTATTGTTTCATTGTTCAAGTTGTTAACATTTCACTTTTAATCGAAACAAACAAAGATTTATTTTAAAAAAAAACTTTATTGAAACTCAAATGAATCGATTGAAACTCTCAATTGAAGTGACATTTTTCAAAAGCATATCGAAAAAATTGAACGTTTGTACATATTTGATTATCTCATTTAAGACTGATAAAGTGTAAATAGAATACGTATTAATCGAACAAATGGGAAAAAGTTGTCAATGTAAAATTCTTAAGCATTTGTTACGCTTATTTTCGCTGTTCGAAACCGTAATTAAACTGACGAATCTTTATTTGAAACCCTCTAGTCCAATCTGATCTTATTTCAATCGCTTGTGTGTCGTCGATCAATATGTCGTTTACAGTAGAAAGGTGACTAATTCAGATCGTGTTTGACAATATTTAGTGAAGCATAAAACATAAAAATGAAGTGTGATAAGCGAACATTGGTACCACAAAAGCAAATACTTCTTTCAAGGAAAACGTTGCGTTGTTAACTGAGTCTGCTTTGCAATGCAAACTTGCAATTATAAACAAGTTGATCGAAAATTGTACGGAAAATTTTGATTTTTCAATTTAAAATAAAAAATTCATTTAAATAAAGCTAAATGCTTCCTCTTTAAAACTTGTAATGAAAGAAATGCCAATGAGAACTTTTTACGGTACAAAATGATGATGATGATGGTATGATGTTTTCCTTTAAATTAACAATTTTAAAACAATTTAAAACGCGTATTTTAACTCTACAGATTTGAAAATACAGAAATCTTTCTAAAATTATGATACCAGCATCCCATGTCCGAACATTTACCAGATTTCATTCGATTTAAAAAATTCTCATTGAAATCATTTAAGGAGCCTGAAGGAGTTAAAAAGAAATCAAATGTGTTACTCTCATTATGCGATGCTGTATAGTTACAACTAAGTGAACATAGCTGATTATTATTTTTTCGTTCCAATATGTTCTCTTTTAGATTATATAATCATTTTATGATCTTTTTATGTTCGATCCAAAATAAATCGTTATTTAACTTTGTACGAAGTGTCTGATTGTAATCAGGTCTAAATTATTTGGGCGCGCCGTTTTCCACAATTTTATAAAAATTTCTGAAATCGTTTTAATTTACAAGGACAGTCGTGGAACTTGAAAGCGGACACTTTGTTTTTTGTGAATAAATTTTGAGCACATCAATGAAACATGATGGTAAAGTATTTAGACAAAACTATCTCGTGATTCACCTAATGTTTGTGATTTTAATGGACAATGTGTAAGAAAATGTTTATGTAAAAAAACAAATCAATTTGTTATGTTGAATTTAAATTGAAAACCGAACGCTATTGCATTTCATAAGCAACACCCGAGATTTAGTCGTTAATAGGTTCTTTTTCATTAGCTTTTTACATTCTTTGACAATATGAATTCAGAGTTTAGAGTGAAATTCAATCGCAATTTGAACTCCATGAATTTTCTTTTCATATAATACAACTAAAGTAAAACAGCACAAGCAAGTACAAGTACAAATAAAAAATTCAGCTTCTTTTCTAACTTAAATCGTTTTTTGATCAAAACAAAGCGCTTTTCTTTCTTAAATAAACAAATTTTAATTAAATCACTTGTTAGCTATAACTTCTGATTTTAAATTCTGATTAACATTTCTGAAACTTAAAAACAGAGAAATAAAAAAATGAGGCGACAACTGCTTGATGACGAACACTTGTCGAAACTACAATCAATGGCTTAATTATTATTTGTTACGAAAAAATTGAAAATTATAATTGTGAATACTTTTTCGATGAGCCATAAGCCTTTTCGATCGGATATTTGCGAGCGTTCAACTTGATTTTTTGTAAGACAGCAGAACAAAGATCAATGTGACAAACTTCCGCCAATCGAATCAAATAAATGAGCACATCGCTGAGCTCTTCGCCTAAATGTGTGCGTTCTTCGCTCGACCAGTGGTCGATCGCAGCGCATTGCTCGTCGCTTTTCCATTGAAATATTTCGCACAATTCGCCGATTTCACCCGTCATCGCGAGAAGCAGATTGCGAGGAGTGTGATATTGTTGCCAATTGCGCTTTTCGCAAAACTCGCTTTGCAATCGACGTAAGTTTTCGAGCGAAAGATCGCTGCTAAACTTGAATTCACTTCGTTCGCTTTCAACGTGGCCATTTTTCACATCGTTTGCATCCATTTTCAACTTTTATTCGTTTCTTTTCGAAATGAAAACTGAAAACCAAAGTGTGACCGACGACCGCTTTTCAAATCGATTGTCGCGCTTTACTTTTCGATTATCAATTGCTTCGAATAAACGCGCGTATTTTGAAATGGAGCCCCAAAACCCGGTCCCAAAACTTTTCGCCATCGCATGATTTATATTTCAGTAAAGACGGAAAAGCCGAGGATAAGAATCTCAATAAGCTTGCTTTGATATAAGAGGACAGTTAGTGATAATTTTTTTTAAATCGGGATCAGGATTTTCGACAATACCGCTCGCGATCGTTTTTTTTTCGAAGTCGGAACCTTGGAAGCGATTTTTTTGTCGAGATCATCAGGAAGGAAAGAAGGGTCACTATCAGAACCAGGATCGTGCAAGTGATTTTACTTTCGATTCTAACAAGGGACACTTTTCAGGTGCCAATGACGGATTTCAACCAAGTTGAAAATGACGGTTTCAACAAAAATTCTTTATGAAATGCAGTGCATGATAATCTTATTTTTAGCTGCCTTCTCGCAAGTGGTCGTGAGATATTTCAGGTCAAAGATAAGACTATAGACTGGTACTATAAGATAAGATAGACTGGCACTATATTCTATGATATTATTCATTTCGAATTCTCGTTTCTACTCTTTATTAAAAGTATACGATTGATTAAAAAATTTTAATTTATTTATTGACTTAAAAATTAAATCCTAGTTTAGTTAAAATTAAAATAAAATCTTTATCATTAAAGCATATAATGGAAACCTTTCATTTTTGACGCTAATATAAACGAGCGATAGCTTTTCTCAGAAAATGCGATATGATGTCCCGCAACAAATTCCCTGTCCAATCTTGCGTTTACAGTGAACATATCAGCACCTTGCGTGTATATTTTATCGAAGAACGTAAAACCAGACGCACCATTTAGTTTATACAGCTTCAATTGATTGTCGGTGAGCAATAACAGCATTAAGCTACCATCAGGCATATAAATGGTTTCGATTCCTCTCACATCTTCGCGTATTTGTTGTATTTCAATAAATGCGAATTTCATTCCACGAGTGTACCGGAATATTCTTAACAAAGCTTCGTTTCGGAGAGATTTCACTTTTCCTTCGCTGATAAAGAGAAAGGTAAATGGACCTTCTCTTTTGGCTTCTGCAAAATGCGACACACGAGGCGAAACTGCTTTAATGGTTTGAATCCATCTAACAAATCGTCTTTCGATTACTGACCATTCGAATAATTTTACTTTGAATGCTTCCAGACTTATATTTCGAGAACAAATTGCTGAGAGCATTGTGATATTGAAGTATGAGCTGGTCAAAGTAGTTATCTATAAAAAAAATGTGTAAAATTTTAAAATCAATTTTTTTTTCTTACTCTATTAATGCCTCTAAAATCAGTTGCTAGTTTAGTCATCGTCAATTTGCTTCTGTTGTCCATACAATAAATGGAAGGTGTACCAGCTCTGTTGTTGCTATAAGGAATAGCAAAGGCGAAGCAAGTCGAATCAACGGTATTTGATATAATGTCAACATCGGTAACAGCGTCGGAAATAATAAATGAAAATGGTACAAACTTTTTCTGCATTTCATTAAAAGTAAAGATTTGAGAAAAAGATTCACCATTTTTAAATGGAGGTAATAGTGATGGATCTGAATTGAAGCACTTGGCGATGTTTTCTTTACCAGTAAATCGTCCATTTACAATAAGCAAATAAAGTTTACCATTTCGAACAAATTCAACAACTTTTATCGGTTTGTAACCTCTCAATGTTTGCGATATCATATAATGGCCATTCAAAAAGTTAAGAACTTCGATATCATCACAACCATAATCTTTTGATGGGCTAGAAAGAAAGAACACTTTTCGTATGCTTGTCTTACCACCAAAAGGCAGAACCCGGCGACCATGAATATAGTCCACGATGTCATAGAAATCGAATTCACCGGCTCCAGCTTTTAACATCAAGTCGATTGCTTCCATTTTTTCTTTTTGAAACATCAATTTACGCTTCCGAGAATTAAAATCAATTGGTTTTTGAAGCAATTCAAAAGCTTTTCGAATATTGATTCCATTTATTTTTGCAAGCGAGATTATGTTTTTGGCTGCAATTGGAGAAGCAAATGTTTTCTCACCAATTATTGTATTGTTAAAGCCTTTTAAAACCAGATTATGAAAAAATTCGACAAGATTTGCGTTGTTTATCAATCCATGGACATTCACATGTCCTATGACTGTGATACCATTCATAAATAGTGATACTCCTTTAATTATTTGAGGTTTGCTAGCGAGAAGTAAATTTCTTTCGTTAAATTCAATGCCATTGATTAATCCTTTGCTGAAAAGGCTATCAATTTGCAAAGAATTTAAATGCTTTAATCCATGTATCACTTGATTTCCATATCTAAAAACTGTGGCTTTGAATAAACGCGAGAAATCAATGCCATTTATTGTTCTGTTCCTTAACACGTCAAGATTTCCTTTCACTTCAATGCCATTTAAAAAGACTTTTGGTGCGGTGATCTCGTTGTGACCTCTTCGCATCATTATATCACCATGAAGCTTAATTCCATTCAGAGTATCTGCTTTGATTATCAAGTCTTTATTAAAATGAGCATGATGATTGAACACATAATTTCCTTTGATTCTTTGATATCCGAAGTTTTTCAAAGCATGTCGATCCAAATTCTGGACGTCCACATTATTGATCAAACCGCGTGTAAAAAAATTCTTGTTGATTTGCATCATATTAGCTACTTTCAAACCAGTTGTGAATATGAGAGGAGCGGTAATAATCTGTGGTCGCGATAAACTTAAATAAACTTGAGCGAGATGATTCCAGTTGATATCATTCAAAAGTCTTGAAAAGACATTACTTTCGATTATCAATGTGTCGAAATTTTTTACGCCACTGAACGTGTTGGTATAGTTTCTTAATGCTGATGATTCTTTCAAATCGAAAAGATTAATGTGGTTGACCCGACCATTTATGGACAAAGAGGAATCAAAAGACAAATTACCGACTACAGTAAGTGGTGCAATAATTCTTTGATCACCATACCTACGAACGGCATTGGTACAGAGTTCAGGAATCAAAACTCCATCAACAAAACCTTTGGTTTCCAAATGATTTAATATGATTAAATTTCTCTGGAATCGTTTAGATCCAGTAATACGTTGGATGTCTGGAATGCGTTTCCTTAAAGCTTCTTCTGAGAGATCAACTCCAGAAATTCTACCGATAAGTCGAATATCACCTTCTGTTTTCACTACATTTAAAAATTTGATTGGACCATTAATCACGACCGATTTTGTAATATCTACTACAGAAGATTTCAAATGATTTACATTGATTCCATTGATTTTGCCGACTGTTGTAAATAAATTCCCGGCGACAAGTGCATTGTGTAAAACAATAACATTACCATGAATCGTTTGATTTAACCCTTGAATTAGCCAATTGTGTTGAATTTCAGCCAGTGAAATTGTATCCAAGAGACCGGATACGCTAAGTCGCTCGACGCTTACAGGTGCTTTAAAAGTCATAAAACCAGAAATTATTTGGCTCGGACGATGTATGAAAATTGCACTTTTATAAACTTGGTTCACATTCACGCCATTTATAGTGTTCGCCTTGATGCTGCTATTCAAAGGTACTTTAAGAAAGTTGAAAGCTTTCATCCCTGAAATAACCTGGTAATCGTCATATCTCAAGGTATTGTAGATAAAATCATTGAAATCGATGTTGTTGATCCTCTTGATGTTATAAACTTGGTTAGAGAACACATCTTTGCGAACAACTATTGAACTAAAGTTTTTTACACTCATGATCTCTTGTGGCTGATTGAGTAAAACAACATCATTCATATCGATGTCATTAAGACTTGGGGTGAACAGATTATCAACGAATATATCGCCTTCGACGACTTTGTGGCCGTTTATTATCTGATTACCAATTGTGTGTAAACTTTCATGGATAAGCGTTAACACTAAATTATTTAATTTATGCACTGTGAAGTCACGCTGCAAGTGTATACCAGCAGTGAATACTTTTGGTCCAACTATCACTTGTCTAGTGTTTGTTGTCATCAAATCGCGACCAATATTTAAACCATTGATTGCAGAAGATTTTAAGGTATCGGCATCGATATGGTCAAAATTCATATGAAACGGTGGAATTTCACGATCACTTAACTTCAATGCTCGGTTGTAAATATTTTCAATTTGCAAGTTATCAATTTTTCCCTCAATTTTGACTTTATTTTCAAAAATTACATTACCATCAACCACAACGGTTCCTTGCAACACATGCGATACGTTTCTCAATAAAGATCGTTTCAGTAAACTCTTCAATTTTATACCATCAACAGTTCCACCTACTGAACTGTGTTTTCTGAGGTAAATAGTATTGAACTTCATTGGAATGTACGCAGTTTGTGGTCTATTCTTTAATAAAATCTTCATTTGACCATCGAAGTTTATCCCATTCAGAAAGGTTGCCTTTGCTTTTCTAATAGCAGTTGGTGATAAAAATTCTTTAGGTGCTGTTATTAATGCACTTTGATTGGTGAGTATTATTAATGGATTTGGCAAACGAATGCCATTTACATCACCATCAACTTGAAGATTGCCACTGATGATTATTTTTCCAAAATGCATCCGAGCTTTAACAATCTGATTACCACTGATCCACAATTGATTGTACCAATGATCGAGTAGGTCAAAATTGTTGACCAACGAACGAGGCATTAAATGAAGGCGATTCACATTGATGTGGTCAAAATGCTTTAAATCTCGAATTAAATGTTTTCCATCAACTGTGATAAAATTTCGAAGATAATCATCCAATCGATGGCCATTGATCATATTTATATGAGCATTTTGAAATTTAGGAGTTTTAATTAAAGTCAATGGACTTTCCACCATTTGATCACCAGTTGTAAGGAGAATTTCATCACGATTTATTATCCTTCCATTAACCAAATGACTTGCGTTTACTTGTCTTGAGACAATGTTTTTAAGAATGATCGCGTTGTTGATCATGTGGTTACCAGTGGTACTAACAAAATCGTTACTTTTTATACCATCAATCAAGCCCCCAACATAAATATCTATGACATCCAACTGTTGAAAATGAAGTGTCTCCCTGATGCTCTGATCAGCGTCCAGTTGAATGACTTCATTTTTTAAATTTTTCACCGGAATGCCATTTATGACGTCCACGTTAATGCTTCGAAAGCCACATGAATCTCCTGCAGTGCATTTAAAGTTTACTGACTTAATCGCGAAAGGTTGCTGAATAACTTGATCTCCGTTAAGATACAGAGCCGAACTCAAAAGGTTTTTCATTGAATTCAAATCCATATCAAGACGCTTTAAAATAAGTTCAATTTTGCGAAGCTCGTCAATGATTGTGTGGCTAAACCGAAATTTTATCGACTTATCGTAAATTAATGGAGCAACAAGTACATCAGTGATAATGTCCTTAACGATCAAAGTGTTCTTTATGAGAATAGGTTTTTCTTGATTAATAAAAAATACATCATTCATTGCAGATGATAGATCATCGATTGATTTCATATTGCTATTGAGAAGTGAGTCTCTACACCAACGTAATGTATGATTGTACCATTCACCAAATAGATCCGAGTACATAAATCTAAATTCGAAAATGTTTGCTTCATGGCCTTTCCTCGCGTTTCCAATCACAAGAACTGGTCTCTTTCCCAAGTGACTCGTGAATAGAGACGAAACACCAGGACCCATGGCATGAGAGGAGTACTGAATAGGTGACTCAACAAAACGCCAACCATTGTATTGATATAATCGTACACCAGTTATTGTTGCTACAGCCATTACAAATTCTCCTTGTTTACCTTGGTAAGTGGTGATTTGCTTCGCCCCCACTGTTTTCAAACATTGAAACGGAACGAATTTATCGATTGAAAATTTGTAGATCACTGATTCAATTTCGAATTTTTTTCGACCAGCAACAATTTCGAATTCATTTGCAATCACCAAAAAATGTTCTTGATATAAAGCGTTTGTACCCAATGTGAAGAATTCTCCATCATTAGCAGCAAAAGAGCGAATTCGTTGAATCGATTTCCAACCTTTTTTATCGAGATCAAGTTGAAAAATTTCTGAATCAACAGCATGTTGCCTAAAGCCAGCTTTGTTATTGATGACTGCGATGTATTGAGTATTGTGAATTGTAAATGGACAGAGATCTTTTACATAAAACGAGGAAAGGTCGTCATAATGATCGAAATAAGTTTTTAGCCAGGTATATGTGCTAGTTGTTGACCGCAAAATTTTCTGATTCTTTTCTAGACGTGGAGAATTGGCAACAGCCAAATGCCACTTATTGTCAAAAGTGGTCTTCCACAACGCTATTGCTGTCGGACGGTGACAATTCACTATATGTTCTTTCGGCATGAGATGAAAGTTGCGATCGATTCGAGTCAAATCGATTCCCATTTCTTTTCCGCGATCAGCGACAAGAATATATAAGAGTGTTTCATCGGTAAACATTACTAATTCTTGAGCATCTATGGCAGAAAGATGAAGCATAAAGCTCCATTTATTGTTCTCATTAATACGACCAACTATAATCATCTGGCGATCAATTGATATACATGCTGTAACAACATAGCCATGGAAGTCAATTGTTCTAATATAAAACGTAGACGGACAAACGGTAGTCAAAGGAACAATACCAGTGAGTTGATGAACTCCAGTATCGTGAAGACGTTTCAAAGGTTGTGCTCTTCTTACACGCGATGGAAAATGAGAATGCATGAATTGTTCAATCAATTTATTATGATTTAAATTAACTAAAAGAAAAGGATTTTAAGTAATGGGCTGGGAAAACCGCTTTACCTCTTCGTCTCTCTTGTAAACCAAATTTTTTGACTAGCGTATCTTGAGATTTTTCATCCAGAGTTTCTGTAGTGGTCTCATTGCTTCCAAAAAGTGCGGCAGTTATGTCTGACCATAATGTTGTTAAATCAGATTGGCAGTGTTGAAGTGATAGTAAACACACGCAAATAAAAAATAAAGATTCGAAAATTCTTTTCGATTTCATACTAGCTGCGAGAAGCTATTGACAACTCTTCCTCGTAGCTAATGAACTATTTGATCAAGTAAACCACATTTATATAAAGTTGTATTAATAGTCGTACAACTGCTAGAGGATAATTCCGTTAAACACCATTTGTGATAAGAGTTAAAATTTTCTAATCGATTAGATTTTGTTTTACTCATTAATCATAGTTGTGCATAAAATTTTCAGCATACTTCTTGATTTAAAAAAGTTGGAAGTGTTGATAGGATAGAGAGAATTTAATGATTCTCATTGTATAGACATTAAAAGGTAGAAATTTCTTGTCACTTGAATTTGTTGTGCCCTGAGTAGTTCGTACAATGAAAAAGTGAATCGTAATCAGATTGTGAAACAAAAATTTATTTCAAAATAATGATTTTTGTTAACTTTTGTACTTAAATTTGGTACAGAATTTTACTAATCTCAAAAACCGCTTTTTTGATTCGAGCGAAAATAATCTATAAACTGGTCTCCATTTACGTGGCAGTGATCTAGTGAAATATGAATATCTTTAAGCAATTTCTGTCACATATGATAATTTGAAAAAAATATAAATAAAACAATGACAGCATTTAATTTTACTTTTGAAGAAAATAGGGTTCAAATTTTGTGAAATTTGAGAAAAGGAATATTATTCGAGAAAAGGAATGCGATGAAAACCTTTTTCGCAATGATAAAGAATCATAAAAATAACTAAACAATGAGCTCAATTTCTTTGTGATTGTTATTTACTTTCCTGAGTTAGGCGCAAAATTAGATAAGAAACAAGGAAAAAGGTTTTTATTTTAAAAAGCTACATTTTTTAAAGAAATAAAGTACTCTGAGCCAATTTATGTGCTGAAACTACATCTCTGATTACTTTATTTCTACTCATGTCATTTATAACATCAAAGTAGGCTATTTGTTTTGAAAACTTTTTTTGCACATTTAGCGTGGCAGTTGATATTTCAAAAAAGTAAAGAGTATCAACTATGTATCGAGCTTGACAAGATAAAAAGAGGATTAAATGGCACTGAAAAAGCAAATGCTTCAAAAGAATACAAGGAAAGTGTGCGTCTAAAAAAGCAAAGACTAGATTTAGAAATTATTTATAACCGTTCATCTTTCGTGAAGAACGAGGTAAATCAGAAGAAAAAAGTTTGTACGCAACTCTAACCCATTCGCGATTTTTCGATGATGTTTTTATCGCTTCAATAACAGCTTGAATGTACTCGCCGTCTTCGAAATTTGCGGCCACATTAACAGCATCTTTAAACCATTGTGTAATTACCTCATTATTACTCTTAGTTAACTCGTGCTTATTTTCATTGTTATCACATCGTTTCATTGCTTGATGAACAGGAGAATCTGAACTAGTATTAAATGCATCTTTTAGAGCGTCGATTAATTTCACCATGCCTTGAATATATGGTTTAGGTATGAATGACGGCAACTTTGAGCTTTCATCGTAAACTTCTTCATCGTCTTGAAGAAGTAACTCTTCGGAATACTTTTCAGACTTTGATTTTTGATTAAACTTACATCCATAAAGGTTATCACCACGAATCGTGAGTAAGCCTTTTGTACCACACACAACCAGTTCATAATTGAAATTTCCAACGATGTGATTATTTATGGCAACAATGGCAATTGGACGAGGCAAGTGGTTATATCGAGATTCCAATTCCATTTGAAAATTGCAGAAATCATCAACAGTAACTCTTCGAATCACTGAGTTCGAACTGCTTTCAGGAGCGTAAGTTCGTAGAATCCCGTGTACATTTTTTGCTTTCAAATTAGTTACAAATGAAATTATATCGATGAGATGAGATCCGATGTTTGTCAATAAACCACCGCCCATAAAGTGATCACATTTAATTGTGTATCTATCTTCGAGATCTAATAAATGATTACCACTGACGGATGCGTTCACAACAGTAATGTCACCGACATAATTTTCAGACGTAATTAGTGTACGCATCAATTGAAAAGTTCTGAAAAAAAAAGAGAAAGCCATGATTAAATTAAGACAAATTGAATACAAACCTAATAAATCTTAAAGGATGGCACAAAACTGAGATAAGAGACGGATAGTAAGTAGCGGCTTTGACCATTTTACGCACATCATCCATATCCAAAGCGGTCGGCCAATCGCTGAGTACATGTTTACCGATACTGAACGATTTACTAACAATTTGGGGATGAATGTGGGGTGGACAGCAAATGATTATCAGCTGTACTTCTTTCTTCAAGAGAAGGACATCGATTTTCGACGTGTGAAACGGAATCGAAAGTTGTTTACTTGTTTCTTCTGCGATTTCATCGCTAAACCCCCAAATAGCTTCCACACGAAAGCCTTTATCACGTAAACAAGGAACAAGAAAGTGCACCAGTTTACCGCATCCGAATATACCGATACCGGGAAGCATTTTTCGCAGACGCTTCTCACTCACTTTCACACCGGATAAACTACGAACGAATACGAGGCAAACCTTAAAAGCATTGCAGTCTTTTGTTTGAATAGTGACGTATTTGAAAAATGTAGTTTCGTTGCTTTCGTTTCGTTTCGCTTTTCATAAAGCGTTCATTTTGTTAATTAAACAATAATTTAATTAAAAAACAACATTCGTTCACTTTTTTGAAAAAAATTTGCCGAATTTAAAAAACGGTTTCAACTTTGAGGGAACGTTACATCATTTTCACTTTAGTTTACTTTTCACGCCACAAATTCAAGTTTTTTTTCCAAATTAAATCAAAATTAAAAATTTAAAGTGAAATCAACCTCAACATTATGATTAACAGTGCGCTTACCTTTTAAGTGGTCACAACTCTTAAAACTAAAGCCTAACTTTTTCAATAATCTTTGAGTGATGACGAGTTAATTGCTAATTTCGAACGCAATTTATGCTTAGTTCATTACAAACTTTTTTTCATGAAAAATTTTTCTAAAACGGTTGCTGTTTAATATCAATATAAAGTACTGATTCATGATTTCTAATGAATACTACTATCTCTAAACATAGCGGCAGTGATTGATCTTTCATAATAATCTCCACACGAATACTTAGATGTTATTTGAACAATTAAATGCACTTTACGATCCAAGAGCTAAAAAAATAAAAAACAACTCCCAATGACTATTTCACGATTCGATTTTGTCACGTTTATACTGTTGTCCCGTTTTAAGTGCTTATCTGTTAAATATTCAATACAATGACTCGATAATTATTGAAATCAGTTTTGTAGATTTTTATTAATTTTTTTTTCTGCGCATATTTTCTACTTTGTGCATATCTATGAACTTTGGAAGAAATTTGTGTAATCATTTAAATATGAGTGAGAATCGCAAAAAAAATTTTGCGTAAAAGATTTTCAGTTATTAAAAATATATAACAAATTACCAAATATTATGAGTTTGCTTCACGGAAGATTAAGTTTTTTGCTAAAAACATCGTTAAAACAGTCAATTATTCGCTGTAAACAAAGATCCGAAGCTTTTTTCGCCTCGCCGACGAACGGAATTATGTTGAGGAAACCGTGCTGCAAACCGTCGATCACATCGAGTGTTACATAACCTACAAATGAATTAAAATTAATTTATAAAAGTTAATGTTAACGAAAGAAAAAAGTACAACCTTTCCACTTTCTAGCCATAGTAACGTTATCGTCGAGAAATGGGTCAAAATGGAGTGCAATTAAATGTAACGATATGCTTGAAAGTGAATCAAAATCATCGTAACAAATCGGTGAAATGTATGGATTAGTTGTAAACTCGTATAATTTCTCCACTTTTGGCTTTAAAACATGCTTGTCTTCTAAGTACCAGGATTTGCGAAGTTTTCCAAAACTTGTGAAACCTTAGCAAAAGCATTCACATATATTCAAATTTACGTTGACTAAAATTTAATCTACCTTTCAACGTTTCAAATATTTTCTTTATTGTTTCATAAAGTTGAGCTTTGTACTCAGTGAAGGAGAGCAGCGAATTCTTACTCATCGATAAATCGAAATTGGTGTAACGCGAATGACATTGGCTGATATCAGGTAAATAAGCTTCAAAGCACGATAACATGACACCGGCAGAAATGAAACCATCGCACGATGCGAGTATCATAGACGGTGAAAGTTTAAGCGTTAAATTAAACGGTGTGTAAATGCATATTATCGATTTTGGCATTAAAATATCTAACGGATGATGTTTATGAGTGCGTATATCATTTAATACCATACATAAAGCGGCAATTAAGTTTCCGCCAGCACTGTCGCCGATTAAAACGATGTTTTTCGGATGAAAGCCGAGCTCATCTTTCACTTTATGCTTACGACTCGTTAGCCACAAATAAACATCTAGAATCTCTTGCAATGCGGTGGGAAATTTAGCTTTCGGACTAACGGTGTAATCAATGCTCAATATTGGTATACCGTGTAATCGATTAGCCCAATCTCGCAGATAAACCTGAGTGAGGAAAGCAAATATTATTGTTTGATTTGAAACAAAATGAAAGGTTCATCTTTTTTGATTAAAGTAGAAAATAAAAGTGAAAGTTTTTTTTTGTTCTTATCAAATATTGAACATTGAACTGATTTTATATATTTAGTTCAATATCTCATTCAGTGTGTTTTCCCGAAGATCATTTTGTGATCAAGTTACTTTCCTTGACCACATTGTAGAGTGTATAAGGCCGTGTCAAATTGGTTTCGTTTGAATGGCACATTGAAATCGAGTTGTTAAGATAAATTTACTACACTCGAGAAGAAGGACGATAACTTAAACACAAAAATTACCTCATTCGATTCTGGGCTTCCCATAACGAAGCCACCCCCGTGACAGTGAAAAACTAAGCTCTCGTGATGAGATCCTTGAGCCTGAAAAAATTTACAACGAATTGTTTTTGATTTAAGATTACGCCATTGCATGTGATCAAAACTGCGGTGCACTTTCTTATTCAACGTACTAATGCTCCATTCTTTTTGTCGCTCGATTCGGAGTTCTCGTCGAATTTCAGGAGTATTGCCGTACAATAAATATGGCAAGAAGGTTGTGTACACTGGAAGTTCCATTAAAAATCCGAGTTTCTTTAAAAAACTAATATCGGCAGATTTAATCAGCTTTGCCAACACTAGACCACGATAATCTGAATTGAATACACATTTGAAAATGTTTGAAAAGCCATCGGCGAGCACAGAGAAAGCTGTTGTACATGTAATCATTATGTTTCTTGAGCCAGGACACAACCAAAAACCGCAATACTTGCCGTACATTGAAGCGACCATTTTCTCATCTAAAGTCAATAGTATACCGAATAAATCAACAAAATATTCAACCGAAGAGGTATGTAATTCGAGTCCGTTCGCGACCGAATCATCTCGTAGTTGCTTTAACACGTCCAATGCAACCGCGAAGTAATCAGACAATAAGATAAGCGTTTCATCGATTTCCTTCGGCGGTAGTTCCCGTCCTTCTCTAACCGCTTGATACTTTTCTTTCAAAAGACGACCTAAATTTGTACCGATACGAAGCGCACTCCAATAGCCGTTCGCTTGAATATTGTTGTGATCGTAATCTAATGCCCAAACGGCGAGTTCGTGCGCTCCTTTTTGCAGCTCTCTCAAATTGTTGGTCAATTGTGGGAAGTCGTCGACAATGTATGGATACAGTTCTTCGACCATTTCATTTAATTCTTCCACAAAATCGTGATAATGATCGGGAATTATGATCGTTTTCACCGTCGTCGTCGTCGTAGTCGCAGTTGTCGTTGCACACAATGACGTTGAATCACTCATATTTCGATTCTTTATGATTGTTCTAATTTCTAATAAATATCAAATAAAATAAATAAGAAGTGAGAAAAAGAAAACGACACACGCACAGCGCTTTAATGCTTCACTCGGCTACTTTTCGTTTATTGAAAGGTTACACGAATAGAAGAGATTGGAGCAAAAATTTCTCTCTCTCCACGTTTAGCTCGGCTATTGACACATTTAACTACAGGTTTTCTTTTATATAAACACACAACCAGCAAAATGAATGGTAAATACACGTATAAGAACACCACACTGCTGGTATATTGTTCACTACTTCACGAAAAATTAAGAAATGCTTATTTCTCTGATTGGTTGTTGTGCGGAAAGTAAGGTATTCGCATTCGCGCGATGGACAACCTGCCCATGTTATGATCGCGTTTATTTCTTCGCTTATTTTTTTTTATTTTTCCGCAAGTTACAAAATTTAGAAATCGCAACTAGGCACGAAATTTTCCTATGCTATTTATTGCACTATTTTAAGTCACTCGATTGACGTATTTGAATTTTCAATTTGACTGTAAAGTTTTCCTTAAAAACAAACACGTACAACTTAACACGGGACTTTCCTTTTCACTTTCACTAGATCTCAGTAAGTTGATTTCTGAGAAAAGATTAAACGCGAGCTAACGAGTGATATTTATAAACGTTTATAGCTTTCAGCTTTTTTTTAACTTCTACCGATAAGAAAGAAATTAAAAAAATAAATATTACGTAAAAAATTGAAAAAATTGAATTGATTCGCACATTTGTCACTTATTTAATCACACTTTTCACTCAACTCGTAAACGTTCTTTGAATCGATTGCTGCAATAGTGCACTTACCTTCTTTTACTTCTTTACCTCTGCTACGATCGTTTTTTTTTCGCCACTTCGCAAATGCTTTTTTTCCGTTCGAATCTGTTTCAAAGGAAATGATCGTTCAACTAGATTATGAAATATCATCAGAAAATGTGTGCACTGCTCTTAATGATCAAAAAATGAACGCTTTGCATGAAAGAATATTAAATGAATAGAAAATGAAACAAAACTTGTCGTAAATATTTGCGAACTCTGCGTACCAAACTTTTCAAAACATTGAGAAAAAATTTTTTCGAGCTTAAGCGTGTTTTTAAAGCTTAAAAATCATCGCGTGAGTAAAAAACGCGGAATCGTATGTTCGAACAATTGTATTTATAAACATGTGTTTAGTTTGTTGACAATCCTTGAAATTTTTTCTTTTTTTAATTGAAATCAAAATTTCGAAAAATAATCGCCTCACAAAGTGAAATAAAATGCGCATTAATTGGAGCACAGTGCAAACATCACTCGATTTCGATTGTATTATTTTTCATCTACAAAATTTACGATTATCTGCAATTTTTTCATTGTTAGCGCAAAATAAGCGCTGAATAAGGTTTTCCTCATCCGTAACACATAAACAGTGAGTATGTACGCACTTATATCCTCAATGACAGCGGATATCAGATATTCGTGAATGTTATTAAATTTTTAAAAGCAGGAAATTAGTATGAACAGCGCTCAATAGACTCTTTCAATCTCATTCTCTCCTCTCAAGTTGATGAAAACAGAAAACAAGCTGAGTTATAATCATCAGAGCATCATTATGTTTGTTTGATGCGTTGTTAAGTGTACGTATGTATGAGTATTCAAAATCACATTAATAAACGCTTGCAGCAAACTTTTCCACGCAAACTATAGCATTTCAATAATAAGGAAAAGCAGCGAAAAATTATGAACTTATGAAAAATACGATTATTCAAAATCGAGCACAAATTTCACTTTCCTGTTACTCAATTCTTTCGAAACCATTTTAGCGCAAACAATTGATTATTTCATTACCTTTCACTGCTCTTGAATTACATTAGTTTTTAGAATAACTAGAGAGTGAGAGAGAAAGAGAGAGAGCTGCTGTCAAATTTCAAAGCAATTTGCTTGTAGTCATTTGTCAACTGTACAGATCATATAAACATAACACAGAACAACAATAACAAATTTTTCTTACGCAAATAATATCCGCGTTTCTTAAAATAGACTAACTAAAATCTAAATATTTAACGTTAAAATAAAAACTTTTTTTGTTTCTCTTCACTTCAAAAGCGAGTATAATTATAAATCCATTTAAGTAACTATTTTCGGCATTCACGCTGCTCGGATGAAAGCGAGCAGAGAGAAAGACTGTGAGTATGTGAAAATAAAAGCTCAAGGCTGATATTGATGTGTTTAACAGAAATTGTAATATTCGTGACTAATGAAAACCATCTATGAATTAAAAATGAAAGCGTAATATGCGCAAAAAACTAATTGCTTATGCATTGACATTCACTATTCGACGTGCAAGCAAACAAATGATAATTTTCTCATCGTTCTCACTTTCTCCTTCGTCCATTCATTCATTCGTTCACTCATTAACTATAATATTTTATCAAAACTACACTCACCTAAAACCAACTTTTAACGCTAATTCGTACTTAATTCAAATGCCACTTTACAGAGATAAAAAAAACTGTGAAAGTGATAAAAAAGAAAAAAATGAAAGTTTGTGTCATAAAAACTATTTCATGTCAATTCTAACATAGTAACTAAATTAAAAAGTAAAAGCTAAATGTGAAAAAAAAGAAAAGATTTATGAATTATAAAAATGAAAAATCGTTGAAGCTTGAATACAGTAAAAGAATTTAGCAGCTCACTGACTCTAACCTAATCGTTGAGTCTTTAGATTTATTGAACTTTTCGCCAAAGTAATGACTTCTTCTTGAGCACTATTTTGCGCTTATGTTTTTTATCCGCAACTAAAGCGATTGAAATCGATTCGCAAATGTAATTTAAATGGTAGACAGAGCAAGAAAAAAGCTGCACGTTTTTTATTGTAAAGAGCAAGAGTCTTTGTTTTTTCCGCCTATAGCTCTTATAAAACTACATAAAGTCAAATGCACTGTTCGCATATATTTTTAGCATTCGATGTATGAAATCAAAAGTTGTCAACCCTTTCTGTTCAGGCTAATTTTGTGGTTAAGAGTATTTGACATTTCGCAGTTTTCTTGTTTCTCACTTCTTCTCGTCGCATGTGTTCAAATAGAGAGTTTATAAAGCTAAAGTTAGAAAATCAATATCTCGCTAATTAAAAACAAAAACTTTTTTAAGTAGCACTAATTAAATACAGAAATATCTCAAGAATACATGAAGAAAAAAATTGTTTTTAATTTTTAAACAAATGCTTGCAACAAAACCACGATATTGAAAATGCTATTAAACATTGACAAGAGAATTTCTTGTGTGGAACTTTTTCATGCATTTAAATCGGTAAGCATTATGCAGAGTGAGTCTTAAAAAGCATTTAAGTAAAGCTAAACTTCTTTTCAATTGATATGGAAACAAAAATAAAATGCTTTCGTTGTGTTCCCATCTAATGTAATGTAAAACCACAGTATCCAATTAGCATATCTATGCAAATCTCATTAAAAACTCGTGTCTCTTGCTTTTATAGTGATGCATGAAAATAGAAAATGCAATTCTAGAACACATCACGCGGAAAATATCATCAAATTTACCGCAAAAAGCATTTATTATTAGTATCATTGAATAATATGCTTTGTTTTATATGCTGAGAAGTAATGAAAATATTTTGTTAAATAACAAGAATTTGGGTGTCAGTAAAGTAGAAAATATGAAAATCTCGTTTATCTTTTTGTTTTAATGAATTCTATTTTAAGCATATTGAAAATCATAAATTTATTTAGCATTTAATTTAAAGCATATTTATTTGTTGTTTGAAAAATATTATCTTTTACTTATTTTCAATTCAAAGTAGAATTGAGCAATTAAATAAAATAGAAGCAATTTTCATTTATCAAGAAAACGAAATGCAATAAAAATTAAAAATATGCATGCATTTAAACAGGAAAAAATGTTAAATTATGCGACGAATTATGCAAAAAAAGAAAGAAAAATTATTACAATAACAGATAAATGCCATTTCTTAAATTTTCTGAAGTGAGTTTCTGTCGGAGTTAAAAAAAACTTTGAGCAAAAGAGAATTATCTTTCGATATCATAGCTTGTAATAAGAGAAAATTTAAAATTTATATTTCAAACTTACGATAAGTATTCTTAATGATATAGTGAAACCTCTGTTCATCAGTCATCTAGTATCCCAAAAAATTTACATGTTGTAGATAGGTGGCCGTTTAGAAGAAGCATTGACAATTGAGTTAACTCACGAATTTTATTTTTATGGCCGTTTGAGGAGATAATCGTAAGGGATTTTATTGTATTTGTAATCGAATAATCGGAAATAGAGTTTTGAGGCTTTATTTTATTTTTATTTTTATTTTTTAAATTTATTTTTTAAATTTTTAGACGAGTTGATGAATCAACAAATTTTAAAGGAAGAGGATTTTTAACGAAATTGAATAACTTTATACTTTTAAATGATTTTTACACATCTAATTGAGAAAATTTTCGAAATAATTATCAAGTTAATATAAAATTCATTTTAGATTCTCAAATTATGTCTTGCACAACTTTTTGTAAAATAAATAAACATTTTTAAAGCGATTTTATGCATTCAATGTAACAAAACTGTTGTTTTCTCTGCATTTTCGAAAAAATGTTGCCTTTGATATCATTTAATAATTTTTTTATGCATTTATGCATTTGTCCGACATCTAATATTCACTTTATTGACTTTGGTCGATAATAACGATATACAGCGATATAAACAATTCTGCTCTGTTCTTGACGCGAAGACATAAAAACGAGGAAGAAAGATCAATAGATGAAGTTGAGGTCAATGGCTACGCACGTTCGTAGAATAGTGTACACCGTTACCATCTATTTATTATTTCCTCTTTCCATACAAACAAATACAAACATCATAACAACTATACTTCGCTTGCATAGCAGTGTTTATGAACGCTAAGCATTGTATGCAACAAAAAAGAAAAAAAGTGATTCAATGATAATTAAGATGCACATTAGCCGAAAAACACATAAAGTGTATAGCAATGATTGTGAGCGAATCGAAGGAGTGAGAAAAACGAGTCGAGTGAAAATGAAACAGTAGAATGAACTTAAGAAAATTGTTGAAGTATTTAGTTTAAGTGTACTACACAAGTATGCAGTGAAGCATTTACGTTGTTTCGAATACAGTGTATGGCGTTCGTAAACATTTTAAGTTATTTTTTCGAAACATTGAAATGAAGACTAGAAAGATTGAAAATTGTTTGAATTTTTGACGCTTACTTTGTGATGTGAAACGAATTAATGATTGAAACAATGTATTTAAGAAGAGAAGAGAGAAAGAGAGCGAAGAAGAAAAATACCAAACAGACAGAAAGTGACGAAAATTAACATTTGAAGTATTGGCTGCTGAAGGGAAAAGGGCAGCAGTAGTTTGTGGTAATAGATCGTACAGTGGGTTCCTGCTTCTTCTCCTCCAGTTTCGATCAATTTGTTGTCACGGTAACCCTGGTTGGGACATTGAATTAAAGTTTTGAGAGTGCACAGACTCCTGTATACAGAGTGACGAGAATAGGAGAGTGAGGATAGATAGAGAGCGAGAGAGAAGAGCGAGAAGAACGAGAAAGAAAGAGTGCGAACGAAGTGTGTATAGAACTAAATAACAGTTTCCTGTCAATTGCAAAACTTGGAGTCTCTTTTTTGCTCTCTTTGTTTACAACAATCGACAGTATTTAAAAAAAGCGAAATGATAGCGACGATGGATAAGATGGTTACGATAAAAGCGATGGCGCGTGTTCATCGAACTGAGTCTAAACTGAGATTTACTTGTGACAAGGGTGTGGTATTGTGAAGAGAGATTGTTTTCAGTACTTTTTCACACATCGAGACTACCACTCCACTACGTTCTTTTGCTTCAATCGCCTGTGTATATATTCTTTGTTCTGTGTGTGTGTATGTTTTGCTTCGGTGCTGTCAGAAGAAAAAGTTCGCTTCGCGCAGAAAAATAATGTCCGCAAAAGTGTTCAAATATGTGCTTGTTATATCCAATTTAATTTTAATCACATTCGTAGTGGTCGGTATTGTTCTCAGCTATGTTCTACTCAATGAAGATATCGTTAAAAAATACAACATTAAACTCGGCCTCTACACAATTGCATTCTCCACTTGGGGCTTGGTGCTTATATTGACCAGTATTTGCTTGCTCGGAATTGTTTTCACTCGTGTTATATGCTTACATTTACTCGCAGCATTATTCTTGTGTTGTCCACTCGCACTCGCCATTTGGCTTATCGTTGAACAATTTTTATTTCGCGATCAGCCGAACGCTACTGTTATCATCGTTTGTCTCATCGGTTCTACTTTGTGGATTATTCAAATATTTAGTGAACTGATACTTGCTTGTATCATTTGCTGCTCGCCGAGAAGAGGAGGTAAACGCAGTAAAGATGCTGAGGAAGGAAAAGAAGAGTTAAAAGAGGTAAAAGAGGAATCGAATATCAAAGAAATTAATGAACAGGGCACAGACGAAGAAAAAGAGAAATTAGTGATCGCTGCGAACGAAGCAATTGTGCAGCAAGCGAGAGCTGCATCAGCTGCATCCGGAACTGTGCGCAGCGAAGAAGAGGAAGAAACTGAAGAGGCAGGCGATGAAGATCGTGAATCGGTAAAGCATGTGGAGCAAATCGAGGAGGAATACGCAGAAGAAGAAACATGCGATCAATTTAAACAAGCCACACACGAACAAACGAATCTGCAACAAACCAGCATAAACCATCCGCAAGATTTACCCTTGGAAACAATACCCGAGGAACGACAAAACTTGTTGAATCACAGTGTTCAGTGTCCTTTGGCCACACCCGAAGATACTGGTGTTTGAAACAGATGAAAAAAATTTTTTAATCAAAGTAATTGTGTCTGTTTCGTGCGTCGAATTGACAATTAGATTTTAAAGTGAATGAACAAAAAAAAACAAAAGCTCAATTTCTTTGCGATTCCTGCATCAAAGCGAAACGAAAACGAGAACAAAATATAGCCAATAGCTAAACAACAACAGCAGCAACAACATTACCTGTGGCCAAAATAGACGAGATACAAATACAAATACAAATTTTAATGCCGAATCTTTATTGCTTGTTGTGTTTATGCGTGTGTTGTTGTGTTATTGAGTTCTACCTCCTATTTACCAGAGGGCGTGGGACACATAACTCAGTTAAATTTACGAACAGAACACATAGATACAAAGAGAGAAAAGTGATAGGGACAAACAGAGACAACATACAACGCGACGCAACAACGCAACGTATTTATCTCATTGTGTAACATTATGTTTTTCGATGTTGCTATGTCATTAAACTCAATCATCAGCCATTTTCTTTAAATGGCTTTGCTACCAATGGGCCAAAAGCAAACTTGTGACGCACAAAATTTGCTGTGGACAAATTTGCAATGCATTTTATGTAGTAGAATCTTTTGATTAATGACATATGCATTTGATTTTTTGATTTTGATTTCGCCACTATTTTTGCTTCCTCATTCGGTTACATTGTATACTCAATTTTGTGATTATTTGATTTTTGACACTCATGTGAAAAAAAAATTTTAACAGAGGAAAAAGTTTAAATTTAATTTAAATTTATTGTAATTATTTGTCTAGTTTATTGATTTTTTTTTTCATATTTTAAAATCTAATTTGAAAATCTAATTTATAAAAATACTCTGTTAAATAACAACAAAGGACAATACTGCCATATAAAATTTTAAGAAATTATATTGTGTCGTCTGAAGAGAAAAATCTTGTGTAAAAAAAGAAATTAACGATCGATTCACATCTGTGTAAATATTCATTTTTATTCACTTCTCTTGTCTTTTTTCTCGTAATTTTTCAATTTTAATCCTCAATACGTATAATATAAATATTTCAACATGAATTTTCATTGTTCTTTGAATTAATTATATTCATATACACAGACACGATTCTCAAATGTTTGACAATTTTAATGGCTACACTTTTGCTCAGTTCGATAATGCGCATTTAGCGAAGAAATGAAAAATTTTTGAATTAAAAAAAAAATCTCTAAATTTAATTGGGTGCAAGTTTGACGTTGTAAAGAATACACTACGATGTTTCTCTTGTGCAGTCTCTTTCTTTGATCACCTATTTATTGTTTGTTAAAAATTAATTTTGTTATTTTATCCGTCGGTAAACAGAAGCTAAAATTTAATAACAATCGATCACAATTTAAGAACAAAAAACATGAAAAGTTAGCATCACGTTGAAACAAAGAAAAGAAAACTTTATCAATGTGCACAGACTGTAATAATGCGTATAATTTGGCAATTTTGTTTGTGGCGATCGAAAAGAAATGATGGATTAACTTAAATTCAATAAGCTTATCAAGTTTTCTCGCTTTCCTAACAAGATTATCTTCTTCTTTTGCACAGTTTCTTGCGCAGTGATAAAACTGTTTTCACGATTGTCAGCTGTGTTTATTGTTGATAAAATTTCTTGCAGTAAATATTTAGCCCGAACAAAAATAACGATAAGGAAAATTTTACTTACCAATTACCAATTATTTATTTCCAAAGTCTACGAACAAAACTGCCAAAAAAGTAGAAATCTCATTATCAGATCAAAATTGTGCTCTCATATAAAAATTTCTCATTATAATTTTGTAGATGATCAAGAAAAGTTGAAGTAAAATTGTAAAACAACTATTATTAAGAAAAACTATTTGTGTGATAAAATCGAGTAAACGAACTAAAAAAGTCACTGAATTCAACGTGATACATTCTTTTAAAAATGTAAGAATGGTTAAATCAACTATTGACATCTTATTGAATAAAAAAAAATATTTACGTGTACAGCTGTAAGAAAAAAAAGAACTAAAATAATTGAAATAAAATAAATCGAAACCAAAAAATCGAAAAATTGTGATAACCATCGAGTATACATAATTTGACTTGACAATTACATTTACATTCGCAATATACTTCATTACTCTATTAATTGCAATTGTGTTGTGATTACTTAAAATAAATAAAACCAGTGTACAATAAAAAAAATTCAAATTTTCTAAAGTTGTCAAATTATTTGTTAATTTTAGTCATTCTTGTAAGTTTTTAAATTTATTTCATTTCCCTATCCATTCGTCTTAATGTATTTTTTGAGACTAAGTAAAATGTCGCTTTAGAGAAAGCAGATGATCTAATCTGCTTAGTTCACCTTCGCATTAAACAAAATTTTTTTCTTTTATTGAGTTGTTCCCATTTCAATTACCAACTTTTAATTAAGTGGTAAGAAATTATTGAAAGACGGCTGAAATTATGTTAGTTTTAGGCTACAATCTAAGCAATTGAATTATCTGCAAATAAACTAACAAGTGAATGATGTTGCAAATGAAATTTTACAAACGTCAGGCGTTTTTTTATATGTGCGCAAATTCAAGCATTGATTCATGAATTCGAATCTATTTTAAAATGAAAATCAAACTGTTTACAATGTCAGACAAAATGTGTGAATGCATAAAATTTTGTATGGCTAAACAATGCAAAATAACGCACATCAATCGAAACACGCTTATAATAACTAGGGCTGATCAAATAGGTGATCACCTATTTTTAAGTTAACATTATAGTCGTGTTCTACATTGAATAAGGAGTAAAATGGTACCAAAATTTTGCGATTCTGAAGATGTTGATATCACCTAAAAGCACATATTTAGGATACAAATCACCTAATTCACATAAATCACCTAAAAGCACCTAAATCAAACAAGTTCACCTATTTTT
>NCKU01001233.1:0-27626 GCA_003675995.1 Dinothrombium tinctorium | reverse complement strand
TGTGTGTGTATACCTATTTATGCAAATGTAAATATACGAGCATTTTCATACATGGTTTGAATATTTTTGCTTCGCAAGCGAGTGAGAAGCAATAAAAATAACGCGCGCTCGCTATGTAAATATGAAAATTAGTTGAGTAAAAATTTGTGGACATGTTCTAGAAAAACTTTGCTCTCAGTTCGCGTGTTTTATTTCGAATATTTTTTGCTTTTTCATTTGATTTTTTTTTCGTATTTCATTTCGAGTGAAAAATGGAAAGCTAAAAACGCAAAGAATAAAGTTGGAAAAATGGCTGCGATCGTAAAAATACAACAAAAAAACAAACGCAAAGCAACGATTTACGCTCGCCGGTCGTCGTAGTCGTCGTCGTTGAAAACACGCGCGTTTAACAATAGTACGTACGCAACGACGGAAAACGTGACTCGAAACGATGGTCAACGCTGTATGCGGGTCATTGTGCAAAAACACTCGAGAAAATAAATGGTCGCTGGCGAGGTGAGGGCGAAGAAGAAGCAGAGGAAAAACATTCGTATTAGCCGATGAAAAATAGAACGTAATGAGCGCTAAGTGCGCGGAAGAGCCCCGCTTTTACGCTCAAGGGGTCAGCATACCATTTATGCGCTCGTATATACACATTCGCATATTCTTATGTATATGTGCTTTTGAGCTAATGGTCGCCGAGTCTCGATTTGCTTTTCAGATATAAAATTCGCCTTTTCTTCGCTCTTCGAAAATTTGTTGCTCGAGAAGAAGAGAAGAGAAAGAGAGGAAAAAAATCCCAACGACCCTCGTTCTCAGCACTTAAAAACTTGGAAATAAATTATCGTTTTTCCTCTCTGCCAACTAGAGATTAAAGGATGAGTGTGTTGTGTATAGTAAAATCTCTTAAAATCATACGGAAACACGAGACTCGATGAATTCTTAAGACCAACTAAATTTTCAAAATAAGTGTCTATGCGATAATTTTCAGCTATTATCCGAAAGCATTTGTTCAGCGATTAATTTTCAGAAGAAGAAGAAGAAGAAGGTGAAAAAAAATTTACTTTGTGAAAAAAAGCAAAGAGAGAAAAATAAACATTGAGATAAGATGAGTTTGAAATGGAGAGGAAGAGAGAGAGAGAGAAAGAAACAAATTCAAATTAACTATTTTCATTCTACTTTACGCGCAATAAAGCAAAACATTTACGAAAATTTTTTGAAGTGAAAAAAAACTTTTTTTGTTGTAAATGAGTCTAATTTTTAAATGGTTCTAATTTTTTGCAAGGGAGAATTTCAATCGCTTGAAGAAAAGAAATTTTGCTTCTTCTTCTTCTTCTTCTCTCAGCGCTAGAAAACACAAAGAAAAACCTAGTGAAAAATGAAGTAATAATAACGTTTTTTTCTTTGCGCAAATAATAGAAAACGAGAAGAGCGAAACGTTTTTTTTCGCTCTCTCTGTATATTTATATACAATTTCAAATAAAATGATGTCAATTGCATGTCATTTTCTGCTATAAATCGGCGAAATATTTTTTTTTCTCATTTCGAAATAAACAAAGAAAAATGGCGCCAATAAAATTTTTGCGAACGATTTTCATTCTTTGCGCGAATATAATGTGAAAAGAAAATTGTGCTCATACATACAGAGTACAGTATAAACATAAATAAACAAACACACAGTGGCGTGATAAAATAAGTGTAACGAAAAATATGGCCTCGCGCTCTTTTTTTGGTTTTAGTTTTTTTGCAAACCTTCAATTAGAATTTCAAACGCTCGAAAAAGCGCGCAGTAATTATGAACGTGGTAAAATTACGGGTCACTAAGGAAAAAAAATTAGCGAAATATCTATTAGATCAAGCAGTAAATGTGTGTGTAAAACTAATTTTTTTTCTTCACACATCGCAATTAGGTATTAAAAACTGTACGCACACACACATATAATTTCATCGCTTGTTGGTGAAGCGAGTTTACAGGTGAGGGTAGCGAAAAAAATTTTTTTTTACGCGCATTTTATGAGTATGAAAGAAAATTAATCTTTCGCTGAAATCGTTTCAAGTATTTTGACAAGGCGCGACATTTTTTGTTTTCACTCCCACGGATTAGATAAAAAAATTTCGCTTTCACTGTAATTATTCAAAAAGATGAAATTTTTTTAATGAAAATATCGCATTCAAAAAATTTCTTTTAACAAATTGGCAAAAATTTTTTGGCACCGAGAGTAAAAATGCTTTTGAAGATGAATGAATCGCGCAAAAGTTGATTTAGAGTTTCGGTTGAATATTTTTGCTACGAAAATATGCAAAAATTTTGCAAATGTGCGAAATTAATTTTGCTTAATTCACTTTTCGCTTTATTTTTTGCTCTTCTTCTTCTATTCAGAAAATGTAAAATTAAATAACAGCGAGAAAAGTGAGAGTGAGATGATGTTGAATGATGTGAAGCAAAGAGTGATACGCTAGCGCAACATTTTAAATATTAAATATGAAATTAAAATGCGCACGAATAATTTAGGTGAAAAACGTAGCGTGGTGCCGGTGCAAAAGCTGCGCTTGGACCCTAAAATTACAACGTCAACGCGATATGCACGAAAAAAGCATTTGATACCCGCTGTCTTTCAATTTTGTGTCGTCGACTCTAATCTATACAATAGATTAATTGAACGCAAAATTTCGCTTTTCGTGAGACGGGCAAAAAAGTGACACTAATTAATGAATGGATGGATGAAATGAATGAATGAGCGAATAATTTTTAGTTTTTTTTGTGTGTGTGAAATATTGGACCAAACGTCGATGCGAACATTAATTTAATAACAGCGAGTTTTTAGCATAGAGCGAGCGAAAAAAAGAAGCAAAACCGATGATCATTTTCAGTTGCGTGATTTCGAATATAATAGAAGCTTTTGAGGGTAGGAGTCGTATTCGTACGAAGGTAAACAAAGGTGTAAATCGATCGTCTTTCAATTCAATTCCCAATTCGATTGTGTATTTTCTTGAAACGACGAACGGCTAGCTCGTCGCAAGGCAAACATTAATTTATCGAATTGCGCGAGACGAGGCAAAAAAAGAAGAAGAAAAAGTTTTTGTCAATTGAAAATATGTGTTTACTTGGCTGCTAAATGTGTTTGTCGTGTGTGCATACACAAAAATGCGCATTGAAGTCGTTTTTGAAAAGTGGACATTGGTAAACGAACAGATCGACGTGAAAAGCGCATATTTGGCAAATGAGAAAAGCGGACAAAAGCGTTTGCTTTTCACTGATAATCTTCAATCTGCACAGTTTAGAAGCAGAGCGAGTAAATGCGCGCAGCAGTTTGTGCACTTCGCAAATCCGGCGAAAATTGAAAAGGCGTCCAAGAACTGCGAATTGTGAAAAAAGGGTTAAAATCCAATTTGGTGTTCGCATGCACAAGAAAAGACGGAAATTGGCTACGCATTTTTAAAGAAGATAACATACAAACGTTTTATTGCTTCGCAGTGGCAAATGTCACAAGCAATAAACGTTTTAGGAGAGAGAGAGAGAGGAAGCGACACTTGTCCAGCTTGCTACCAGTTTTGCGCCCACACATACTTCACCCAGGAGAGAGCGAACGAGATGGGATGACTGGCTAAATGGACACACGATAAACATCGAGTTTTGCTTCTTCTTCTTCTTCTTCTTTTTTGTGCCCCTCAAATGTAAACTGAAATCATTTTTCTTTTTCACTTTCGCTCACTCGCATCTCTCAGGCATCGTTTCGCAATTCGCAATTCGTAAGGCGAAAAACAGAGCGAGAAACGCACAATGTTGGCGTAAGAAGAAGAAGAAGAGCTCAAGAAAAAATGACCCTCGCCTTAAGGGTTATTGTAGAGTCTACCGCTGGGATGATGGCGAGCAGCCATTTGTCTTGTCGAACACAACTTTTTTTTCACTCTTTTCCTCTTTCCAAAAAGCTTTCGCTGCTGTTCATCGACCAGATTTTCACATAAATTGTGCGCCTTGTTATTTTTTATCGCTGCTCTTCGCTCGCTCGCCTAGTGTCACATCACTTTACGACTCTTGAAAAACATACGCTGACATAGTTTGCGCACAAATCTTTTTTTTTTTTACATTCGTGCAACACATGTAAACTTATCTGTTTGCCTTTTTGCTCTCGCTCTGCATTTCGTCTCTCGTTTGTTCGCGTCTCGTTTCACAATTTGTAAAAATTTAAATTTTGAAATGAATTGAAATGTAGCCGCAGGCTGTCGCCTTTTGTGCGCTTAGCCGACGTTGGTCGGCGCATGTTTTTGGTATTCTGACCTCAACTAAAAAAAAAACAAAAAACGCTCAAGAGCAAGTAACGAACTTAGAACAAACATTCGCATCGCTCTCTCCATTTCACATGGCGAAAATGCGTTGAAATGTGAGACGAATTTCGGCGTAAATTTATCGCCTAAGCCTTTTTCTTTCGAATTAATCCTTGTCAAGTGCAAATCACAAATCGTAATCTTTCTTGGTATCCCTCGCTCGCTCGCCATCTCTCACTGCCAAACATGCGCGCCGATTTTTTTCTCGCTTAAAAATTACTTTGAAAAATGAAATTTTTATCGCAAAACTATGTTAAATTCGCTAGAAACAAATCGAAAGCGAGAGAAACTCAGTGGCACCACTCGTAACGAATGCCAGTGGCAAAGCACATGCATGAGTTACATTTTACACACAGTGTACAGCAGCGGCAACAGTAAAGTTGTGAAGCAGTGGTGAAGAACCGAAAGAGTTTTTTTCCTCCTTCTCCGCTTTTTTGAAAAATTACATTTCAACATTTCAAGAGTGAAATTGATTTAAAACTTTTTCTTTTCCACTTTCACTGCTAATATTCAGACTTGTTTCTTGGCATTTAAATTTAGAAATAAAAATAAGACACGAGGAAAACATAGAAGAGTATAGAAGTATATGAGCTAGCGAGAAGAAGCAGCGATGTTCTCTAACTTCTTTATTATATATTTTCGCTTCAAATTCTGTTTTGTTTGCTGCTCAAGCGAAATAAACAGCGTCAAAAAGCGATGTGCTTTCGCGGCTATCAAACAGTTTTATGAAGTTATGATGAGCAGAGGAAAAAAAGTGAAGAAAAATACATAAAATAGTACGAGCGAGAATTGCGAACGTGACGTGAAATTAGCATAGCGTGAAAATACTTGGCGAAAAAAAATTTGGTTGTCAAGATAAAAAAAAGTTTTGAAAATTTTGAAAATGGCTAAGCGTAATGGCGAAAGCAGCGAACAGTTTTTTCTCGATACTTCGAGAGTTGAAGAAGTGTCAATTTCGGGCTGTTGTAAGAGGGCGAAACCGTTTGTTTTATAAAACACAATGCGAATCGCTGAAGTTTATTTTCAACGATTCAATTAAAAACTATTTTTACTTCTTCACTCTTTTCTTCTCGCTCATCAACATCATCACAATCGCTGTTTGTTTCTTTTCTCTTTCTATCGCTCATTCACTTCACTCATTCGCATTCGAAGTAAATGATTTTCTCAATCGAATCGACGCCTAACTCGTCGCTATTAAAAGTTTTTACGACATTATTCAAACAGATGAGTGAGAGAACGAGAGAAAGATGAAGAAATAAGCGGAGAAGCTAAACTAATAAAAAAAAAGTAGTCGTTGTTTAACGCAATAAAAATGTAATTTGAACTTAAATATATATTGGTTATAAATCTTTTAAATTACTTAAAGGCTTAAAGAAGCTTGCGAACGAGTGGAAGAAGAAGTAGAAAGTAAAGTTTGAAAGCGCACATCGCCTTTTATGCTTTTTTTACGCTCTTAAAAACACCAGAGACACTCTTCGCGTTGAAATAAGCACACAGAGCGAGAAGACAGAGTAAGAAGAAGAAGAAATTATTCGATTAAAGTAAAGTAAAAATTTTCTTATTTTTCTCTCTTTTCGCTCAATTTTTGAGGCTTGAAAATCTTTTTTTTTTGAGAAGGAAGCGTACAATAAATCCTCAAATTTATTGTTAATACTGCTCGCAACGAATTACTTCTAATCAAATGTTACGATTTCTTGAAAAAAATTTTTTTCAAATGAGTTTGTATTAGAAAAGATTGGGCAAAGAGGCGAACGACGGCCTCCGTCTAGCTTCCCTGTTGAGTTAATATAATTATAATTCGCTGCTCTTCTTCTATTCAACTTCTATCATATTTATTCATCTTTCTTCTCCGCTACAGACTTCATCAACATCAATTTCAGTTTGTACGCTCTTCGCACTTTTAACATTCTTTTGTTATACATCGAGACTGTGACTTACGCGTTGAACAAAATTCAAATCGAAACGAATCGAGTAGGTAATAAAGGAAAAGAAAAAAAGAAAATTTCGCTTCACAAAATCGCATCGCGAATGAAGCTCAGAATTTAATCTCGTTCGTCAGACTTTTTTCTCTCAATTTACTTATTTCGCTGTTTTCGTTTCTTTTTTTTCTGAACGCGGATTCATAAAATTGAATTATAAAAACATCGCTTTAAAAAGAATTAATCAAAAACTTAATAAGCAGTAAATAAGCATTTAAGCAGCGCGTTTTAAAGGATGTGTGTTTTTGAATAAGAAACTTGAGCCTCTTAATTAAAATGCGAGACAAAGATGCCAACGTACGAGAGAAGCAACTTACTTAAACTTTGCTTTGGTCAAATTTTTAAACAAAATAAATAAAACTTTGAAAATAAATTTTTAAAAAAATGAATTTTTTTAGTTCGTTCAATAGACTTGAAAACGGGCGCGGTTTGTTTAGAAAGATTCTATTCGAGAGCAAAAACAAAATTATAAAAAGCTTAACCCTTATGTGCGGCTACTCTTCTTCTTCCATCCATTCTTTTCGAACCATTTTTTCGCTTCATTTACAGGCGGTTAAAAATGTAGCTTCTTTTTCAAACTTAAAGAACTCGTGTGTTATTAAATCTAAATTCTACTTTTTTCTTCTTGAAAATTTGGCGAAAAAAAGAGAGAAGAGGAGCGAAAAACTCGAGTCACGAAAATTCATTGTGTTGAAGTCAATTTTGGTCGGTTTAAGAAAATGAAGCTCACTCGCTATTTTAAATAATATTTTTCGCCGATTTTCGTTTTCGCCTCGAAAGAGAGGCCAAAAACTCATTTGTTTTATAAAAACATGTGGCGTTAACGAAAAAAAAGGATAATTTCGCGGCTCTCGAACGCGATGCTATCGTTTTCTATATTATGCACTTAGTTTACTCGACAGCGTTCGCTTACTTTACACAGTCCTATGCGAATACTGGCCTGTCGTTAATTTGCGCACAAATCTATAAACGTTTCGTTATACGGATGCACATACGACATTCACATAAATAAATTTTCTCTCGCTCTCACTCACTCACTCTTCTCAAGCCATTAACGAGCAAAACATTTTTCATGTTGAACACGAAATATTTTCGGGCCACTTTTTTCGCTAAAATTTACTATTTTCGCATTCTGAATTTCAAGTATCACAAATTTAACGAGTCAAACATAAGCGTATACACACTCACAAATTACGTGAAAGATGCTCAAAATGAGCGAGAAAACGTAAAAAGAGAAATGCGAGAAAATAAGAAGAAATTTTTTAAAATTTAGCAAGAAAATTAAATTTATGAAAAAAAAATTTATTTTCTACTCACTTATTTAACTGCTTTCGAAGAGTAAGTCACTGTCACTTCGGACGAGAAAATAAATACATAAAAGCACACAAATGTTAAAAGCACAAGTGAAAAAGTTTTTTTTTATCAAGTTAAATATTACGTTGTTCTTGTTCTTGTTGTTTGTTATTTGATTCTATACAGCAAAAAACGTGAAAAACGGTTAAAAACGTTTCGATGAGGATGATGAAGAAGAAGAAGAAGAAGCGGAAAAAAGTAGAAGAAGTGAGAAGAAGCTGTTGAATCAGTGGTTAGAAGTTAAAAGTTGTGTCGGTTGTTTGATTACTGAAAAAAGCTGCGAACTGTTCTGCGCGAAGTACTGAACTAGAATAAGCGCAGATCTTTTCGTTCTCGATGCATTGCACTCTCGACTGAGGGGTGAATAAGCGAGTAGAATGAGTGAGAGAGAGAGMRMAARAGAGAGAGAGAGAGAGAAACATTTTGGCTCATGCTCATTGAAGTTGCTGGTTAAAGCGAAAACAGGAGTGGAATGGGGCGAAGTAGAGTGACGAAGGGGCAAAATTGCTGAGTTCTAACTCGTCGCTTTCATGCATGGCTCGCGCAAAAACTTTTTTTCTCACTCGCTCTCTCTTTCCCCACTACGCTCACTTTGCTCACTCACTCTTCGCTTTTTAACCTCTTGTTTTCAATTTTGATTAATTAAAGCGCTTAATTAGTCAATTTACGAGTTTAGACGTTTTTCGCTTTTTTCGCACACTGTAAAAAAAAAGTACGCGCGCGCACAAAAAAAGTTTTTTTTTTCTTAATTGTAAAATTTATGAATCGTACATCGATTATTTTCACGATTGTGTGTGTGTGTGTGTGTGTTTCATAAAGGCGAACAACGAAGATGAAGTTAATTTTTGCACATAGTGAGCTTTTTAACAAAAGAATGCGCACAAAGATTGCGTTGTTGATGGCGACTGGCGATTGTGTCCGACAACATAAAACGTCGAGCGAAGAAATAAAAGAAATAAATAAATAGCGAAAAAATAAGAATAAAGCGAAGATGGATTGTTTATTAGTGTTGAACGCTTCCGAAATAACTTTCGACTCCAATTGTGCGCCCGAAATAATACGAAAATGCGTCAGTTTTTTTTTCACTCTATTCACTTTCGATCATTCATACAACAAAAGCTAACAAAACTTTTGAAAATACGCGCAGAATTATGCATTTAAACAGTATTTGAGAAAGCAAAAGAGCAAATGGAAATATTTCAAATTGTGATTGCAAATGTCTAATGGCTTGCAATTAAAATTAAAGAGAGAGAGAGAGAGGCAGAGATCATTTTCTTCTTTTTCTTACCACCAGCAAAGTTTCTTTTTTCCAACTTCTTTCGCTTTCAATAATTATATGCTTTGAGTAAGTTTATAGCGTTCTTCATCAAAATTCTCCATCAAATTTTGGAATAAATAAAACGCGAATCTCGATTTATATAATCTTCTATCTCGCTATGCATCTTTCATTTGTTTTCTTGCTTCAATTTATATTTTCAAAAAAAGTAAATAAATAAATAAATAAAATCTATAAAAAAAATATTTTCTACGACCAAACAGTCGAAGTAAGTAAAGAAGATAAGAAAAGCGTAGAACTTAGTTGATAAATTTCAAAATTTAAATTCGTTTGATCGAAAAAATTGTTTAGAAAATGAGAAAATTTTTGCAACTCGCTTTTGTTTTGGCAAAATGAAGCTCGTAAATGTTTGCAGCGATACTTTTAAAAGCCTAAAGCACACATAAAGCGGTTAATTTTTGTTTCGAATTAATTAAAATTTTAAGCCCTCACAAAAATTTTATACGCGAAAAATGAAAGGCGAGGGGATGAAAGCGAAAAGCATTTCGATGACAATTCGCTGTCGTGCGCTGTAATTCAAAATGAAAAGCTGCTTTATTTCAAAACAGATTTCAAAATGAGATTAAAATTTTTGCTAATAATTATATTTTATTGAAAAATATTTTTATTATTAAAAACTTTCAACTTCTCATCTGCGAATTTATTTTCACTTCGCATTTTCTTTTTTGACGACTGTCTAACTCTCTTTTTCGAGAATGAAAAGATAAAAAGCAGACTCGTCTATTTCTCAGCTTTTAAGCCAAAATGTAACAATGCTTTCGCCTGAATAATGCTTTTCACAAAATTAATTTATGTATGATTATCATTTATTTCAGCCTTTTTCTTCTCGCTTCCTTCCTTCTCTTCACTTCTCTACTCTTCTCTCTAATTTAGATTCTAACTACTGACAGTTTGACAAAGTGCTTACGATGCGCCCGTAGCTCGATTTAGCTGCTCGAATATTCAGCTCGCTTCAATAAGAATTCAAATTTTGACTTGGGTGATCTCTTTCTTGAATTTCACAAATTTCTAGCGATAGCGTTCGAAGCACTTTATCGATGTGGATACAGTGGTTAGGTAATTGAATACTTAAAAATTTTTTAAAAACGCTAAATTTAAAAATCGATTTGCACAAGAAGAATTTTAACGAAAGAAAGAAAAAAATGTGAAAAAATCTTAACGAGCGATTTAAATTTAGCTCCTCTCGATCGAGCTTTTATATACAAAAAAATAAGATAAGAGCCACAGTAAAAAAAAGTTTTAAATCTCATTGAAGTTTTTAAATTTCTTTTTAAATTTTACGAACTGCAAAACTTAAAGATCGCAATTTAATTTATTTCATCGGCGCTCATTTCGCTCGTTATACTTTTCGAAAGTGGGCATCAAAATGTTTTTTTGATCAATCATTTCATCAATTGTGACTTATGCTATTTCGAGTTTTTTATTCTGTTTTATCGCAAAATAAATATTAATTCACTGATATCGAAAAGCATAAAAAGTAATTTGATTTTGTCTCTTTAAATTAAGCGGAAAATAAATTTTTTATTGCGAGTTTTCTGCTAGTTAAAATTAAATTCGTTTTTTGAAAAAAATTTAGCTTTTTGAGTGCATTACGCGTTTCAATTTGATCTTGAGTAAGTCGCGCAATTTCGGTTTATCGACATCGAATACGAAATGACCAAAAAAGGCCAGAGTTGACAATCTGATGTAGACAAAATTTTTAGAGCTAACACTGAGTGCAATAAGTTTAACGTTTGAGTGCTGAGCGGGAGAAGAAAAAAAGCTTTTTACTCTTTCTCAAACACTAGAGTCGCATTTTCGTAAATTCTTGGCAAACAGCGAAATGTGAATAGAGCGAGTAACGGATGCAGATATCGCCGGCTTAATGGTTTATAGATGGATTTCAAAATCTTGAAAAAATGTTTTTTTTTTGTTGCATTTGGGGAAGAAAAGAAGATGAAGAAGAAGAAGAAAAATTGATGGAAGAAAATGAATTGCGAGCGAAATTAAGCGACTTACAGTAATTACACACAGTTTGCTATTGTTGCATTACGCAGCGAAGACAGTGACAAAGTGTATCAATTTCTTTGCTGCTCCGCTCGAGTATGACTTGTCTCAAAATTCCGTCGTTTTGTCTTCGCTTCTGTTGAATAATTTAGCAGCGAAAAAGAAATGATAAAAGAAAAAATTTTTTTGGAAGAAGAGAAGAGAAATGCAATAAATGACAAATAAATCTAAAAAAGCGAAATCTTTTGTTTGGTTTGAACAGAATCGAAGCTAAGCTGCAACGCAATTTCTACTTATATTGTCATACAATGTTTTCGTTCTTTCAAACTTATTCTATAATCTAGAGAACAATTTTTATAGAGAAAAATTTTCGTCTTTCAAAATCACAACTCGATACAACAGCTGAATCTATTTACATTAATTTCTTATTCGCGCAACGCTAGGAGAATTGAAATTTAGAAATTGAGAAGGCGACGAAGCCTTTCTTGTCTCATAATACTCAATAAATTTGAACTTTTGTCGCCGAAAAATGTAGAAAAAAAAACAATTTCAAATAACTCTACAATTTAGCTTTTTGATTATATATATACTCGGTCTGAATAACTAAATTCACAGACGAAATATGGTAAAAGTTGAAATATATTTGTGGGCGGAGATTAGCATCTTCTGAAATACACATACGCACACCTTATATACATAAACACTGCTATTAAAACGCATGAGAAAAGAAGCGATACAGTGAGGTAGAGAGAGAGAGTGAGTGAGTGAAATGCGTTTTGAATTTTTAAGAAATTACAGAATACGAAATAAGCAAGAAAAAAAGTTTGAATGAGCCAAAAACTAGTGAAAGATAATAAAAAGCATTTATTAAAAGCGACTCCGCGTTAGCCGCTTTTTTTGTTTCTCCACCACTCGCTTTTGCTCATACTTTCAAAAAACGGCATCCGAAAATTTGATTTAAGATTTAAAGCGGCGAACATATATTTACAAAATCACATGTAATATATTGAGTCGATGATAAAAAGAAGAAAAATGATGTAAAATCATTCGCATACAAATGGCCGAATATTGCATTCTGGTGCTTACAAACAAAGCATAGCCTTCGCATTTAATTTATTACGGTGCAGTAAACACAATGTTTTAAAAAACAAAATTTGCATTCAGGACGAAAAGGGTTTGTTGCACCTAAATAATTAATTTCTCTCTCTCTCGCTCTCTCTCTGGCTAACTTCTTTCAAAAAATCTTTTCCTTCAAGTTTTTAGCTGCACTTTAAATTGAAAATTTTTTGACACGAAACATGGTGAAAATAAGCAAGTGAAACAAAAAGAAAGTAAATATGTTTACATAAATTAAATATTTTTTTACAGTTAACGCCTTACAGCAAATAATCGCCACGTGAATATGTTTATGTGTGTGCGTGTGTGTGCACTATGTCGTGAGGATAATTTTAAATTTCATTAAGCAGAGAAAAAAACTTATTTCTTCTTAATTTGCGCTTAAATGAAAAAGCTTTTTGCGCAAAATTGTTTGTATTTAAAATTAAAATTATTCATTTTCGTTGTGTTTTTAAAATGCAATGAATTCATGATAAAAAATAAAATTATTCAATGAAAATATTTTTTTTGTATTTCACATTTAAGAATATTTGAAACTCGCGTATCACACAAAAAAGATGAATCATTCATAATTTATAATCTTCGTATTTAAGAAACGAGTACTTCTCTTCAGATTAAAGGCGTTCATTTGAATGGTAATTACCGTTGAATAGAAAGAATAAGATTTCGTGGGTGGCCCTAAATACGGCAGGTTTTAGCAGATTGTAAAAATGACAATAAGCAAGGAAGAAAGAAAGAACTCAAACCAAGCTCATTATGCAATGCGAAAGAATTTTTACGACGATTGTAGTTTCAGGTCAGTTTGATGTGTATTAGTATGAGAAAATATGTGAATGCGCTTATTTCTTCTCGCTTCATTGAAAATAACAATGTTTTCGAAACGCTAAACTATGTAGTAGATATGAATGAACATTGAAATAAGAGAGGAAAAAATTTTTTCAAAATTGTTGCTAGCGAGCGTACGGAGATATGACGTGTGGTTGGGTTATAAAAAAAAGCATTGAGCCATCAAGAGTTTTTGGTATGAGTGAAGCAGAAAAAAAGTTGGCAAGTAATACATCTTCGCACTTTGAAATATGCATTGTTTGCTGTTGCTTAAGCTTTGAGCTGTTGCTTTTTTAAATACAATTTTTCTTTTTAAATAAAAAATAGATAATAAAAATGAAATTTCGCTGGAAAACAGTGGGGAATATAGTGGAGAGAGAAAAGAGATGGCGAGCGAAATTATATGTTTACAAACGTACACACGATTAGATAAGACAAAATTCTCGGCGAATAACGTAATTGCGATCAATGTAATTTGTTTCTTAAATCGAGCTTCTCTCTCTCTTCTTCTTTTTTCAATACGCGCTAAATAAGGCGAGCGAAAGCGAGATGAAGTAA
The DNA here is from genome assembly GCA_003675995.1 of Dinothrombium tinctorium. NCBI lineage: Eukaryota > Metazoa > Arthropoda > Arachnida > Trombidiformes > Trombidiidae > Dinothrombium > Dinothrombium tinctorium. The sequence goes on along the minus strand of NCKU01001233.1, from coordinate 14,168 downwards.
GAATGCAATCGATTAATTTCGTAAAAATTATCTTTTGAAATATGCTTTTCTCTGATGTTTTTATCGCTACGAAATTATGAATAGGCGAAACAAGTGCGCTAGCAGAAAAGAAAGAAATTGTAATAATAAAAACGGAAAGCAAAACACGTCGTGTGCTCATTAAAGATTGTTTTTCAAAACTGCACAAAGCTTCGTTGCGTGAGTGTTTATGCCTCGCAGGCTTGAGAATCAAACGCAGAAAAAAAAAGCGCGCAACCTTTGCTAACTTTACCTAATTGGTTTCGCAGATTATACTTGGCTAAAGACGAGATAGAAAAAAAAAGAAAGACGAAAAAGTTTTTCGTTTTTCTAGCTTTAAACACCGCTTTAGATCGCTTTAAACGCATTAAACTTTGAAATTTTTTATCGCTACTCGCATAAAGCGAACGATGAGCAAAAAACAGCGTCGCGCTATGTTTCCTAGCGAGAGAAGATTCTTCTGGTTTTTTAATTCCTAAATATTTATTTCTTCTTTTATCTTAATTTACTGAGTTTCGCTGATCGTTTTAAGAGAGAATTTTAAAGAATGCGTTTCACATTTAGCGTGTTCGCTTTTTCTTTTCGCTCTCTCTCCCTCTCCCAGAGTTTAAAATGCAAAATCTAAATTTGAACTGAATTAAGATTAGCCGCAGCTTGAAGTTTTAAATTGCGCTTCGTTCGCAAGATCGCTATTGACGATCAAACGAGTAAAAAAAAAAGAAGAGAGGAGAAAAAAAACGATTTTTATATACACACATCAACTGAGTGAAACAAACTTTCTCCCACTTTGAAAAGTTTTATGGAAAAAAATAAAATTATAAATATTTCATCATTGAACACAAACACACAGCAGCAGCGGAGAATGAAAAGTTTGTGTGCACTATGCACTATACACATGGAGTAACACACACACACACACACATCGATGTTGCGTTTCTTTTCAAAATTCTGATTTTTCTTTTACTTCTTTCGCATCATTTTTTGAGCAAAAAACTCACGTTTTGTTTTCGTTTGAAATTTAAAAAAAAAGAGTAAAACTGAAAGCGAAGAAGAAGAAAATGTAAAATGCATTTGGAAATTCGTTTTAAAGCAGAAGAGTAGACACGAAAATGGTTAAGAGTAGAGATTTTGCATTCTGCCTTGAGCGCTCTTTTTACGAAGCAAATAAGCTTTATGAGAATACAACTTTAATCGCCGAGATTTGTCGTTTTATATATGTATAAATATAAAATGAGTTTGAGTTTCGAGATCGAAAGCTTTTTTACCTTATTTAGGATTCAGTTTGAAATTTGAACTCGAGTCAAACACATTCGTACAAGCGCATAAATAAATTTATTAAATTTTGTTTCATAACTCATCTGCGATAGTGATCTGTTCTAGTAAAAGAGCTTTGCTAGTAGTATAAAAATTGTTGTTATTTAAACAGATATTGCGAGAGCACATTTTCGCTCTCAGTCAGTGTGACTTTTTTTTTAATAATCTGAGTGAAAAGCTTTTTTTCTACATACAAGTGAAAGCGATAAAAAATATGAACAGAAATGAAACAATATAAACAAAATAAAATGAAATAACACGTCGTTTACTTTGTAGCTTTGGAAAATACTACCATCGTCAAAATCTGATATTTAGTTTTCTTTCTTTTTTTTTCCTACGACTTTACTAAATAAAAAATTTTGCTCGCCTTTCTTCGCTATCGCCGCTATTTAGAGTTTTTGAGAAAAATGAGAAGCAAACAAAACGGCGACAACGAAACGGAAAAATGAAATTTGTAAATGCGTTTGAAACATATCAAATGTAATTTTTTTGCTTCTCTCTCGCTCTCTCTCGCTCTCTCTCTCTCCTCAAAATACAATAACGTCAAACTGCAATAATTCGTTTTACTTTTGAAAGCAGTTTTGCTTTGAGTTATGAACGTTTATTGCGAACTGTCCGAATTTTTTCGCTGTTTCATTTATTTACGAAGACAAAACAACAAATTTGAAAACAAAATGTTTCGCGTTTATAGAAGGCAAAATAAATTCAAAAAAGATTTAAATTTTTCGATGAAAAAAAAAACATTTTGACTACAGATGGTTGCGAACACAAAATTCGATCTACGCAATAAAATTTTTACGAAATACTTTCGATAGTAGAAAGTAATGAAGCAAACATCTTTCCACTTCAATTAAACGTAATTATTATTTTGATAAAAATGTTAAAATTTTCGTAGAAATTTAAAGAAAAAAGAGAGAAGAGCATCTCACAGATAAACGATATCAGCGAAAAATAAATTCACCACTCGAAAATATTTCGCTTTTTTCCACTTCTTCTTTCAAAAACTGACAAAATCTCATCAAATTTCGAAGCAAACAGTCCGCTGTGTTTACGAAAATTAAGTTTTCTTCGCTCTTTTCAAATTTCTTAATGATTTCGTGCCATTTATTTCTTCTTCTTCATCTCTCTCTTCTCACTCGAAAAATGGTCGTCAATTTAAGCGAAGCGAAGTTAAATAAACTACTAAACTGATGGCTGACGACTGACGACAAGCGAGATGAAGAGAGTAGAAGCAGCAGTTTGTTAAAGAAATTGAATATGTCGCCGATTTTTTCACGAATTCAATTCAATTCCATTCAATCATTGCATCGATTCACACACACATACACACATCACTACCTTTGCGCCATTTACTAAAATTGCATCGTTTTACTCTCTCACTTTTCTCGATTGAAAAATAAATTTTCACTTTAGAAAAAAAAGTGCAAACACTGAAAATTATTATTTTTTCGCTATCTCGACAGCATATTTTTGTTAGAGAGGCAAATACCTCTTTTAGAAATAAATTAAATTTTGTTTCCTAAAAAATTCGCGAACATAATTAAAGCTTTCAAATGGCACACATACAGACACACACACACACATACACCGAACGACTAATGGTGGTTGCGAAAAAAATTATAAAAAATTTTTCTCGGAAATTGCCACAAATTTAGTGCTCATTGAAGGGAATTTTCATTTGGCTGCGATGCGTTCTTCTTCTTTTTTTTCTCTATGCTGTTTAAACACACGAAAAAGGAAATCACGAATCAGTGAATAGAAAGCTTTAATTGATTGCGACTTTCTCTTCTGCTCCTCTGTTTGCCGTTTCGGCGGTTTAGAAATGAAGCTAAAAAGTAATTTTTTTTTTAACAAAGAAAGTTTCGAGCGCAGAAATTAGAGAGAAAGTTCTCCAATTGAAACGTGCAACAATCGAGCGACAAACACAAAGAAGAAGGAGAAGAAGACGAAAGAAAAAATTAAAAAGTTTCTCCTGCTCGTAAATGCGGAGGAAAATTTTTGAAATTTCAACAAAGTTATCGTCGCGAAATTGCGAAATTGATTTCCAAAAAGACTTTCGAGAGTATTGCGAATGCAAATTCTAACAAAATCGAATTGATTAGATAAAAAAAAAAGAATTTAGAGTGTAGTTGACAGTTTGAAACTTTCTTCTTTTTTTTCAACTGGCTCACAAGAAGCGTTTCGAATTAATTTAGTTGCTTGTATATTTAAGTACGTGTCCCTTATTAATTGAATAGCGAACAATGCGAGCGATCGAGCATCGAACAATTTAATTAGATTCTGTTCTTCTTTGTTTTTTCCTACGCTCGTTTCACTCGCGACATTAATTTGAATCGAGTGCGTAAGAGTTTTTAGTCGAGATTTGTATTGAAAACACTTTCGCTCGTTTTTACGTTTGATATCGTTAATTAGCGAAAAATTTTCATTAATTATAGAGGAAAAGTTAGAGCAGTAAACAAGTAAACGTATTTCGCTTCAATGTGTTTAGTAATACGAGGAACGAAAACGAATCTAATTATATGAAACATTTTCGTTAAACTTGCAGCATTCATTAAAATAAATTGGTGAAAATGTTTTTAATCGCGATGCTGCATTTCGCTGCGGAGAGTAGCACCGCAAGAGTTTTGCTCCTTTTGCTATTCGAGCGATGAAAAGAAGAAGAGAGAAGTGAAAAAAAAACGAGCGAGAGAATCGAAGAGAAAAAGGTCAGCTTTTTGTGACAAACGCAACCACAAATGCAACGCAATTAACTGCGAACCGAGTTTTCAAATTGCAATTTATGGCCCGCTTTCACGAGCATCGCTTTTTAAGCTATAATTGATTTGTAGTCGAGCTTCTCTTTCTATTTCTTCTTCTTCTTCTTTCACTAGCTTCTTCTCTCGCTCTCTATCTGCCGTGATCACTTTCAACAAGCGTTAACTTCGGTAATTACTCTTACTCACTCACTCGCTCGCTCGCTCACTAACCTCCGTCGCGCAAAACTCACTTCTAACTCGCTCAGTAAATTCATAACATTTCACTTGATTATATTATTCGTTGAATTTTAAAATGTGTGTGTTCGCTTCCAATTTTGAATATTTGAATAGTTTTAAAGCAAAAATAAATAATAATAATAATATTGCGGCGAAATAAAATCTTTTTTATTACGTATTCGAACGCAATATTCATTTTTCATCGAGCAAGAAAACAGTAACCACGAAAAAAAATATTAAAGCAAAAGCATTTTGTGCACTAATAGAAAGAAAGAAAAATTATTCAAAATAAATGCGAAACTCTATTATTCTTTGTAAGTTCATTTGTTTAATGACATTTTTTGTTTGCCGAAAAAGTTTTTTATTTTAATAAAAAATGAAGAGAAAAAAACTTTTATTGCTTCTGAATTTTTAATGAGTGTGTTTTCGTTTCTTTGCTTTCATTCGCTTTTTCTCTCTCTCTCTCAGTGAAAATTATTTTTCTAGTCGAAATCAATCGATCAATCAACGCGTTTGTGAGATAGATGAATAGAGTCTGTGTGTATAATAAATTAAGTTTCATTTTAAATTTAAATTTTCATTGATTATCGTCGTGCTCGGCGGAAAAAACAGTTTGTGTTCACGAATTTTGGCTACTTAAATTCGTTTTAATTGATTTTATGAATAAGTCGGTTTTTTCTTTGTGTGACACACTTTTTTTTTGATCGATACCAAGCGCGAAAAGGTGTGACAATTAAATTTAATTAAGAATGAAAAGATTTTTTTTTCTGTTCGTAATTTGTTCTTTTGTTCAAACGCGAAAATAATTAAATAAAATTAAGAAAGAACTCTGCGGAAAAACGCGCTTAAATCCTAGCGTTAAAACGATGCCAATTTAAGCGACCATTTCTCTTGTTGCTCTCTTTCTCTCTACTCCTCCTCATCCTCCTAAAACCGACATTAGATTTGTTTTCGAAATACAAATCTCCTTAATAACGAAAAACTAACATGCAGCAGATGAAATTAAGCCATTCGTGTTAATTAATAATTAAACTTTTGCTTCGAATCATTTCAACTAATTTTCGATTGGTTGGGTTTTAATTGTAAAACAAACAAACTCAATATTCATCGACGATTATTAAGCAAATGCGCTCTCTAGTATTAAAATTTTATTGCTTCAACTTCCAAAAAAAAACTTGAAAATGAACGCAAGCTGCTCGAAAAAAGTAATGGCGAAATAGGTCAGTAATCTGCGAGCATAGAATGGCGCGTTGTATATGATCATCACACAGAGAAGCATAGAAATAAATGAATAATGCGAAAGTTTTTGCGAACGCAAAACAAGCAAATAGATGATCGATGAGAGGAAGAAGAAGAAACACACAGATGAATGCGAATTGTGTGAAATGGCAAACTGTTGTTGCCGTTGTTTGTTGCCGCTGCTGTATGTGTGTGGTGTTCGCGCTGCGTTTAAAAATCAACTTTCGCTCTTTTTCATTTCGCTTCTTTTATGAAAAAATGTGAGCAGTGAAAAGTAATAAAGTAACGTATAAAGAAAGAGAGAAACAGAGAGAGAGAGAGAGAGATCCAAGTATGTATTAGGAAAAAATGAAGAAAACGATAATGAAAACCAACAGGTTGCGAACCAATTGTTGCCATGACACCGAGTGAGCAGAGCCGAGAGAGAAAGAGATGTTGGCAAGTAGTAACTAGAAACTAGCGCAAAAAACGCTAAACTCGGTTCGGAAGCAGTGCAACGCAGTTAGCAGAGCAAAAAACCGTTAATATGTCGCTAGCTGTAAACGAGAGAAGTGTCAAGAAATGAAAAAAAGAATCTAACGAAGCTTTTCGATTTAATGCGAAGCAAAACTGTGGGCATCAAAAAACGCAAACACACGATATAGCGAAACCAAAATGTGTGCGATTGCAATTGCAATCTAGTCTACCACTTGTAGTCGTTACATAACATCCACGCACAACAAACCAACAATCGATGCAACGCTCTGCTTGCGAATCTAACTAAAACCAACGAGTATTAAGTATCGCGTACAGCGGCGTAAACATCATCATCATTATCTTTAATAAGATCATATTTTATTCAATTCTCAATTCGCTTCTTATTACGCTTTCGCGTTTCTCGCCATTCTTTTGCATATTTTGGCGAGCGAAACCAGAGCAAATGTTTCGAAATATTAATTTTCTTTCTTTGCTGCAAATTTTAAAATTTGTGTCACTTAAAAATTATTATCATTACAATTCAAATTCAATTTTATTTTCAATTACAACGTCATTTAAAAAAAATCTGATTTTTAAAAATGTTCTTAAATTTCAAAAATATTGATAAAAATATTATTGCGTTTCAAGTAAAGTAAGAAATGAAAAACTCAAGCGATTCGTTTTCTAGCGCAAATTTTTAAATTCACAGGGCGTTCGTCGCTTAAATATCGACCACACCGTTAAACCGAGAGATAGAGAGAGCGAGAGAGAGAGAGAGAGAGAGAGAATGAGGAGAGCTTTTAGATTGATTTCCATGTCTCATGTTATATTTTTTGTTTGTATTTTGTCAAAAAGCAACACAAAACGTCATCAGTTAAAAGCTAATTTTTTGAAATATAATTTTTTTCCTTGCTAGTAGAGAGAACTTAAAAGCTCGATACATTTTCATTGATGAGAAACATGGTATCACAGAAATATGAATCCTTTTTGTATTGTGTTGTGCGTCTTTTTTTCCTCCTAATAATTTGAGATTCAATGCATTTCAATGGTTGTGTGTGGAGAAAATATACAAACACAAAAGTCTAATGTTTCCTATTATTTTCGTGAAAAGCAAAGCTGACATTTAATCGCAAATGAATTAAATAATGAGAATAGAGAAAAACGAATGAAAAAATTATTAATAAAACTCGAGTGACATTCTTTTGTAGCCGACATCACTTTTCATTAGAACATTTCAGACGAAAAATTTTTTTCAAATAAAATTCATTTCAAAGCGAAATGTCAAATAAAGAAAATAACAAATTTCTTAATTAATCTACGATTCGTTCAATTTCTTTTCAATTTTCTTTTCAAATTCAGCAACAAAAATTTTTTTCCTCATCTCTTACTTTCGTTTCGCTTAATTTTTTCGAGAAGAAGAAAATAAATTTAAATTTTGTTTTCACAAAGAAGAATAGCTTTTGGCGTACAAATGAAGCAACAATTCACTTTTTCTCTCTTTCTCTCTTTAGGCTTCATTTCTCAAAACTTTGTTTTTCTTATTCTCACTAGTAAAATAAAGCTCGAGCGAATGAAAATTAAATGAAAATATATAATTTCGAATTTAAAATTTAAATGCGATAAGAAAAGAGTTTTATGTATAATCAGAAAAAACAAGAAAATTACAAATTTGTAACCTCAAGTGATGAATTGATTTAATGCAATAATTACTTTGAAATAGAAAGAAAACAGAGAAATTTCTAAATTTGAAAATAATTTTTGTCAAAAAGAAAACAAAATGAAAACAGATAATGTTGCGAATTAAAATATACGCTCGATAATTTGTCGAGAGCGAAAGCAAGAATAAATAAAATTAAAATTGCGCCTGGAGAAAAATTTGCGCCATATGCACGCGTGCGTTCGCAGCGAGTTGCTTGCTGGCTTAGCGTTAAAAAAAACTTTTTTTCGATTACAAAACGACGACGCATTGCAAAATTTCAAAAAAAAGTTCGCTTCGTTCGCTTTTTAGTACAAATCTAAAAGCTTATTAAGCATAAAATTTGCAATTTAAATGCGCTACTTTACGCTCGCGGGCTTTACTCACTTGTGTCGTGTCTACAAGCGACAACTAAGTAAACTTATTACTACGACCACCATTCACACAGCGCCGTGCGACGAGCTAGCGTTTTGTCCCATATTTCAATTAACTTAATTTAAAACTTTTTGCGATCAAATCATTTGGCATTGGCTTTAGAAGAAGAAGAGAGGAAAAAAAGAGGAGCGAAAGCGATTCTGGGTGTGTAATTTGCGCGTCGTCAATAAAGAAATATGCACACAAAACGGTGTCTCGCGTGCCAAATAATATCTCTCTATATGATTATTTAAATTGCTTTATTTACATAAACTTAATTTGAATTTGTATTGATGTTAATAAGACGATAGATGGTTTGCGCCGCGTTATTTGAATAACCGCAACAAGCGGCGACCTACAAGCGTAAATACACGAATTTAATTTAATTATATGACGCAAATTGCATGTTTGCTTCGATTGTTTAAAAATTGAATGCGCTACCATTTAGGAGCGTACAAATTTTGCTAAGCAAGACGCTAAGTTGAGCGTTGATGACAAGTTAAAACATAATATTTTCACAGCGAACAAAAACGCACGTAGATGGTTTAATGAGAGTGTGAAGAAGAAGAAGAAGAAGATGATGATAATGATGGTAATGAAGAAGAAGAAGGAAGCGAAGCGAAATTGAACGAATTAAAAGAATGAGAAGCGTTGTTTAAAGTATAAATTTTTTTGCTCCGTCGAAGTATCTTTCTTCTGCGAACAACGTGCAGTGAAGTTTAAAGAACTCGAGTTATTTTTTTGAAAAGTGTTCACGATAAAGATATAATCGCGTTTGTTTTTACTTTTATTTCGCTGCTTTTTAATCGAAAACCTAGCGCTTTGCAGAAGTTAAATACGAGCAGCGAAACGAGCATCGCTCAAGCTCATCTCTGTTTTCGATTCTTTTTCGCATCCGTTCTCACTCGTTCACTTCGTCAAAGAATTTGCCCGCTTTTTTGTCACGAGTTATTTTCAAATTTAACGTTTTTTGCTCTAAACGTGCACTTTTAATCAATTTCAGTTGCTGAATGAGTTTTGCAATGGAGCAGAATAGAGAAGAAGATGAAGAAGCGCGAAAATGATGCGAAACAATTCGGAAATTTCGGCTATTAAATATTTCAACGCAATTGTCACCGCATCTCGAATTAGCCACTTTATTCGCGGCTATTGTCGACGCGAAAACAGCGAAAGAACAAACAAGTGGCAAACTTTATTAAGCGTACAGTTCGCACACTTTTATCGTACTTTAACTTCAAACGCACCAAATTAATCATTTTAAATTGCGAGACTGCGAATGCGTTTGTGTGCGTGGCAAGCTAATGCACTTCGCTCTCTTGCTCACTTCGCTAGCAATTCAAACACACTTTCAATTTATTGCAATTTTTTTTTCGCAGTAGAAGCGAACTCAAACAGTCACAACATAAAAATGTCATATGTACACAGACAATATGAGTGAAATAAAACTTTTTTTTTTGTTCGGTTAGATTGATTTATGCAGCGAATTTTCCGGGTTGAAATGAATAAAAATTTAGCTATAGACACAGCGAAGCAACAACATTTTCATCATTTACTTCAAATCGATGAACACAATATAAATAAAAGCGAAGTGTTGTGTGCGCATTTTAATATTTTAAAACGCGAATTTCGAAGCGAATTTAATAAATTAATTGCTTTACTCTCGCAAAAATGTTTCTCTCGAAAATGAGCGAAATTTTTAAACGTTAGCCTAGCGAAAGCTACGCCGCGCACATCACACACACACACACACACACATACACTTTGAAAACTTAACTTTCGTTTTCGAACTCATTAACGTAATGAGATACAATTAACGATTAAATTAATAACGAAAGCTGGAGAGAGAGAGAGAAAATGCGATTTCTATTCATTTCTCTCTCTTCTCTTCTCCGCTCAATTCATTCAATTTCGCATTCAGAAACAAGCAGTGTGCTCACAGTGATCAAAAATCGATGCTTTACGAGAAAAAAAAACTCCTTAAGCAAAGCACATTAAAAAAAAGTGAAAAAATTTCGGCGAAATAAAAAAAGTTTTTGCACGATTTAGAACGAAAACGAGCGAGCGATACGATAAAAATTTAATTCATTTTCTTAATCTGTTCGCGTTCGCAGCAAAGTTTTTTTTTAATCGCATCGAATAGCAGCGCTTAAAAAAAGCTCAAACACATAGGATAAGAAAATAGTGCGACGAAATCTGCGCTTAAAATCAGTGATCGCTGCTTTCTTTACGCTCGCTCTCTCTCTCTAAATAGCAGCGCGTTTTCTCTCTTTTCCAAGTCATGAAGAGAAAATACAAAGCATTAATTATGAATGAAAGAGCGCGATATGCATTCGCGTTTTATATATTTAATAATTTATAAAAATTCAATCGAAACCGACGTGGATTCACTTACGTTTAATCGACGCCATTACTTGAAATCCATTTTTCAATTGCACTTCGCAAAGAAAAAGAGCTTCGATTCAATTCGACTCGTAAAGTAAAGTAAATCAAATCGTTTGCAAATTGTACGAAAAATGCGAATTTAGATAAACGATAATACGCGCAGTGACTTTCGTCGCTCGCTTCAAACCAGTGGCCGTCATCGATTGACCTATGTTGACCTATGCGTTGCGACGGACTTTGTTCGAGAACAATTGTGCTTACGGACGATTATTTAATTGCATCTTTGTTTCTATTTTGCATTTTTCATATTTCGGTTTGAAATGTTCAAACTAAACTCAATAACCAAACTTTGCTCGTTTTTGAAATTTAATTTTTCAAATTTTTGTTTGTTTGTTTGTTTGTTCGCTTGCCGTAATCAATGAATTTTTAATTAATTACTTTCATAAACGTAAAATTCAATGCGTTTACAAGAAATAAACGCTTATTTATGCTCAGAAAACTTTTCTGTTAATTAAAAACTTGAAATTTTTCTCTCCTATGTTTTGATTCAATTAAAGCTAAAAGCGTTTGAATTAATTTTCAACCAGAAAACGCAAACCATTAAATTTTCGCCCGCTTTGATTTAATTAAATTTTCTGGCAACGAGTACAAATTGTTAATTGTTGTGTCGAATCAATTCTAAAAATAAAATTTTTTAAAAAAAAGGATGAAACGAATTCATTTTAGATTAATTCAGTCGCGTTTAATTAAACAATCAACCATAATCCTAATACAAATACAAATGAAAAAAGCTGAGGCGAAATGTGTTTTATGGTCAAGTAGGTTAGTGCCATCCCTTCTTACCTTTTAACACTCACGAATAAATTATTACTTTTGTGAATGATTTCACGTTTTTAAAATTAAAATTAGCTCAGGGTAGGTAGGTGTTGTTATTGTTGTTGTTTAGCCTAAATCACTTCGAAATCACCGCTTTTTAAGAAAATATATTTAAAATAATGTTTCTCGAAGGTAAACCGAAAGCTGAAGTTCGCTTACGTTCGCCTTATTGTTATTTATTTCTCATTTTTTAAAGCCGAATATTGGGTGTCGAAAAACGCGTTAAAATTTATTAATTTTGATTTATTTCTAAACATATTTTAAATGCAAAAATTGTTCGCATTTGGTATGCGAAAGCTTGAAATTTACTAGCGAATACAACGAGCGCCTAGTGAGAGAGCGAAATTCTATTGGCCATTTATGGAAAATAATTTTTTATCATCTTCTTACTTTTGCATAAAAATAAATTTTGAATTTAAAGCGATTATCTAGCGTTTTATGGAGCCATTCACAAGGAAATAATAATAATAAAAAAAAAACGAATTTTTTACGCTCATATAAATACATATTATACATACAAACACAAACAAAATTTAATCGCAAGTTTTTACAACTTGAGCAACAAAAAAGAGGTAAAATTATGCGTGAAAACACCCTTTAAATAATAAGTTATGAGCATTTTGTGTGCGCGCGTTGTAGAAAGAAAGCACGTAGAAAATTTAAAAATCTACGCTGAGATTTTTATTTTACTTCGCTCGATCGCTATCTTCTCTTCCTTTTTTTTAAAAACTTGTGTTCAAAATTAAAATATGAATATATTTCCGTTTTGCTTGCCAACTTGAAAACGAAAAGAAAAAATGCGCGAAACGCAAAATTAATTTTAATGACATTCGTATTTGTCTCTTGGCAAAGAAAATAAATTTTCCGTTTCTTCTTCATCTTCTTCTTCTCTCTCTCTTTTTTCGCCAAAACTCATTTCATAAATTGATTCATAAACGCGTAAAATTAAATTTAAATTTAAATTTTCACAGTGATTGAAGTGAAGAGAGGAAGAAGAGTAAAAAAATTTTTTTTGGGGAGAAAACGAAAAATTTAAAAGAAGAAGAAGAAAAAATTTTTTCGTTCGAAAGCGAATCAAAGACGAAATTAAATTTTAAAAAGCTAAGTAATAGTACGCGAGTAGAGGAAATTTTTGCTCGACAAGCTTCGCTCGTTAAATTGAATTATACAACACGGCATCGCATTTTTCGACGGTACTGAAAAACTTTCGCTCACTGTTTGCTCGACAACTGAATGATTTATGTTCGCTTTACATTTACTTTTCGATAGAAATAAGTAAAGTGAAAGAAAAGAAAAGAAAAGATCGAGAAAGAAGAAGAAGAAGAAAAAATTCAAATTTGTCGAAATAAACTAACGACGAATGTACTCACAAGTTCTTTTAAAAAATCTCGAATTTATCATTTTTTTATTTATTTATTTTCTCAGCCGAGTTAAGTAAATACAACAGCGTTGGTGTTTATGTTTTTAACTGATTTCTCATCACAATTTATTTAATTTCAACGCACACAAAAATTTTTCTGATTTTATCTTCTTCTTAAACTTGCGAAATGTTTGTTATGTCTCAAAGCGATTTCTCATATTTTATATATTTTTGCTGCTGCGTTACAAGTGTCAAAGCAAAGAATTGGACCACCGTAAAGAGCTCAAATGATAGCTTATAGCGGCGATTTTGAAATTTTAAATACGCTGCTAAAATAAGCATTTTGTTTGTTTGAAATTTAAAATTAGCTCGATTCGAGTTCAGACAAATGTATTTCAAAGTACTCGCTGCTGGTTACAAGAAAAATTCTATTCGAAAAATTTTGTTTCGCTATGTAAAAATGTAAATTTGACAGCGTTTATTGCTCACGCTAACGCTATTGATTTATGTAAAAGCGTACGAATATAAAAATTATTAGCATGTTCAAAATTTATTTAGAATTGTAAATAATTTCAAGCTGAATTCAGAAAAAAGTTTTTAGAAGTAAAATAATTTTTTTTTTTCTTCATCTTTATAAATATTCAAAAAGAAGCGAAAAATGTTCGAAGATTTTTGTACATTTTGTTTGCAAATGAATACTAAGCTACAGGTGAGGCGAGCACTGATAATAAGCGAATAGAATGTCGAATTATTATTTTCGATTTTTAAGAAGCCGAAATGCATTTTAAAGCTTAAAATGTTAATTTATTTCTCGGTTGTTGTTGCTTAAAAACTGATAATGAGCGCAGTACGGACTGAGAAGAGGCGAAAAGAAAACAGGACTTACTACATCGAGCAAAAATGCAAAAATAAGTTTTTTTCTTTTTCTACGTTGATTGTCAAAATTGGTTTTTTCTTCTTATTTATGTTAAGATTTATTTCAAAAGAACGAAGCATATTGAGCAAGACTCGTAAGAAGGAAAAAAAAGCAGACCGAAAGCTTCTAAGTACTTAATTGAAAACTTTGAGCGATGAGGTCGAGAGAGAGAGAGAGAGAGAGAGAAGAAAAAGTACCAGCGAAATATATTATGTGTTCCACTTTTTTCTTCTTAGTCTATATACGCCTTAAAACGGATACGAAAGCATTTCGAAAAAAAAACTTGTCATAAAAAATTATTTGGTAATGTAATTTCGACTATGTACTTACTTAGCTCGCTTTACATTTAAAAAAATTTTTTGTTCAATTAAATTTACAATTCACGCTTCGAGTGAATTGAAAAAAAAGAAGCTGTAATTCAAATAATATTTAATGAAAATAGTTTTTCTCAATACACTCAACAAGTGCGCAGATAGAAATTATTTGTGTGTTCAAAACGAAACTCAACACTAATTGAGTTTTTTT
>NCKU01001232.1:0-27635 GCA_003675995.1 Dinothrombium tinctorium | reverse complement strand
TTAAGCGTAAAACTGTATTTTTCATTCTTCTTTCTCTAAATAGCAAAGCGTTTAGAAAAGCAAAATTAAAAAGCAGCAAAAAAGAGCTAAAATCAGCTAAAAGAGGAGGAGGTGGAAGAAGAGAAAAAATTCCTCATAGTTTCATTTGCTGGTAAAGGCGTTCGAAAACAAATGTTTTCGTTGTGTGTGTGTGTGTGTGTGTGTTTTGATACAGAACGATAGTGAGAGTTAGAGAGAGCGAGAGAGAAAAAGATGGGTGGATTCTGAACGAGCTTTTTTTTCTAGCTAAAAATGCAATTTATTCAATGTAAAGTTGCATTATATAATTTTTTTACTTCTTCTTCTTCTTCTTCTTTATCTCCTTCTTTTCTCTACTGTCTTATTTCACGCAAACTAAACACAAGTCGAAACATATACAGTTTATATATCTAATTTATAGAAAGCGAAGCTTTATATCAGTTGCGTGTATTTCCGAAAAGAAATGAATTCTAGCATAAAAATCTTTTCACGACAATTTACTTTTATATGTACGAAAAGAAAAAAAAGCAAAATCACTCATAAAAATGTAGGTAGCGCATAAAACAAAGCAGACATTTATGTGTGATTTCGTTTTAAAAATACTTTTTTACTTTATTTTCACTCTGATTGTTGAACAAAAATCAAATTGCTTATATACATACATTGTGATTAGCTTTAACAAAATCTCTTTTCTCGTTTCTATTTTGTAATGATCATATTGTATTTCGCTTTTTTTCTAAATTTTTCATCTTTTTTTCGCTTCTCTTCGAAAGCTTCTCGAATTTTTACTTTTTTCTCGATTGAAAATTTGTTCTCATATTTCTTTATAAAGCTTTTGAAAGCAATTATTTGCTTTTAAGAGTTCGTTCGATCGAGAGCAAAAGTTGAGATTCTTTGATTCACTTTTTACTAGTGCGAACGAAAAAATTTCATTTATACAACTTTCTTATTCAACTATTTGCTATGAGTTTTTTTTGTAATGAATATTTGAAGCTCGTTTAAAAATTTTATAAATATTGACATATGGCTTCTTTCAATATGTGCGTGTACAATGCAAGCAGATGAAAGTACGAATAGCCGTTGCGTGAATTTATGGTTTCAAGTATACTTCAGCTAATTTTTTCATTCTAAATCTCTACAATCAAATTATTTCACGATTATAGCAAAACATTTTTATTAAACAAACTGAAAATCCACTTAAAATTTCATATACACTGAGATTTTTCGTTTCTCTCTCTTCTCTCATCGAATGAATGCGAACTAACGCTAAACTCTGCTATGATTTGCAATGAGATCAATGAAAAAATGAACAAAAGCCAGAAGTAGTTATGTGAACACTTCCTTTTGCTACATATTTACCACAAAATTGCCACTGGCTACCTGAAGTGATTGTTAAAGTGAACCGTCCATCATTTCTTAATCATCCGTGAAACATGAAAGAAGCGTTAGCCGAGAGAGAGCGAGAGAGAGAGAGGAGCGAAAGGAGAGGAGCAAATAGAAGCGAACATCCTCTCTTACGAAGTACATCCATTTTCTCTTGTAAGTTCTGCGTTTTACATTTCTCCATACTTTTCTTCTTCCTTTTCGCTTCAATTTTCGGCGAGCTGATTTTATTCGCGCGAAACTTGTAAGCGCTCAAATATCACAAGCTTAATTATGTATTTAAATTTTTATTTCTTTTCGTTTATTTAAGTTTTAAAATGATCAACATTTTCTTATTTCATCGCTCTTTCGCTTTCTCGCTTTTCACTTCTGATCACAAATTTCATTTTATATCAGTTTGCATAATGAAGCAATGTAAATGTCGCATTTAATTGATGCTGCAACTTTCAACTTCAAGCTGCTTTCTCAATTTCTCGCCGTACTTTCTACTCTCGCAAGATGAATGCTTATAAGTCTGCGAGCTCATTTTCTAATAACATCGCATTATCGCGCTCGAAGTTTAGCAATTTTTGAAAAAGTGTTTTTCGAAAGAAGGAAAAAAAATTTCTTTAACTCGTCGCCGGTGATTAACAGTCGCTTGTCATTCAATCTGACTTAAGCTTTTTGTAACCAAATTTCATTTCGCTTTCGCGAAATTAGTTTAATTTTTGCACTTTCGAAAAAATTCTTCTCTACACTCTTTAAAAATTTAATTTACGACTACGAAAGATATCAAAAATGAAGAAAAAATTTTTTTGGCAACTTTAGATGTATTGCTTTTGCTTCATTTTACTTTTGTGAAAAAAAACTTGTTAAAACTCAGAAAAAAACTGATTGAAATACGATTAAGAGCTTATCATTCACTACACTCACTATATTCGCTTTCTTTCTTCAGTCGATTCTTAAAAAATTTATAATCATCTTTTTTCAAACAGTAACCAACGCATTAAAATTTAATTTATTGCTTTCAAAAGCTTTTGCTTTTTTCTTCATTAAATTATGCCTCTGAGAAAAAAAAACGCGAGCAGATTCTTTGGAATTTTGATTTTTTTTAGCTCGCAAAACGTACAAAGTAAAGATGAATTTTTTAAGCAAAAGAAGAAGAAAGAAGAATGAAGAAGAAGAAGCTATACGCAAAAAGAAAGCGACAAGTGACGGCATAACTTTGTGATCTCTTTATTATTTTAAAGTCGGCTTTACCTCTTAGCTTCGCAATCGATACGCAGTGAAGTATGCTTTCGGTGGTTAATTTCGCTTTGTGTTTTTCGCTTTCGCTTTTCTCGCGGAAACAAAAATTTAGCGTGAAAAAATTTCGCAATACGATTAGCGCTTTTCGAATGTATATTTCACGATAAAAAAGCAATTAAATCGAATTAAGCGTTCCAAATAGCAAATAGCGATGAAAATACGCCATTTTGAGCCTTAGGCTTAAGTTTATTTCGTTTACAGCAGGCAAAACTGCAATAACGTTTTGTTTGAAAATTGAACCCACCCTAAAACTATTCATAATTTTTCATATCAATTTTTAATTACTTGTTTTCAAGAATAGAAAGCTCTCGCATTTATAATTTGATTGCATTTATTTTATTCAAAATTATGGTTAAAAATGTTCAAATTTATCTCGTAAAGACATTCCTCGTTTTTAACAAATGCACACGCCTTTTCGATATGTGAAGCACGCAATGCTCTCTCTCTTCTCTCTCATCCTCACTCGCACCCTCTTTCTCTTGCTCTCTCTCTCTCTCTCTTTCTCTCTCTCTCGCTTTGTTCTAGACATCGCTGCACGTGAATTCATTGAGAGACTGATTTCATGAGTGTGCACTTCGCTTTCAACGAGTGAATACTCGTGAAATAATCAAGTTTAAAATCAAAATTTAAAAGTATGAATACGCTTATCTCTTTTTCATTCTCTCTCTCTCTCTCTCTCTCGATAGCTTCAAAATTTTACCCTTTGAACTCGTGAAAAATCAAGTGCTTATCGATTTGGCGAAGCCAAATTTTGAAAATTGCTTGTCGCGAAAAATTTTTCAGTCTGATTATTGCAAACAACAGCGAAAACGAGCAGAAGCAGCAGCAACAACAGCGGTACAACATTTATTTCGAAACTTTTGCTTGGTTATTCTCCACTTAAACGTATTGAAATTAAGGTGCATTCAGCGATAATTTATAAACACAATATTCGCTAATTTGCTCGCTTCGTACATTCATTTCTGAAAAACTTTTTTCACTTTGCGTTTCAAAACTTGTAAATGAATGGCAATAAAGGCGAAAATATAATAAAAGGCGAAACTGAAATAATGAAAGATTTATCAAATTCTTTTGCTTGTTTTTTTCACTTTCCAACTAACAAAACGCACATCGAAATTCAGCGAAGGCACGCGTTTAATTATTAATGGTCTCTTACCGTAATTAGATAACTAATTTTCGCTTGTTTTACATTCTAAGCCGCTATTCTAATTTAGTTGATAATTTTATTTCCACTTGGATTACTTTCTGCACATTTTCTCTCGTTCGGAGCAAGCGTTTCAAGCAAACAACATCGACGAGTACAACAACAACAACAACAACAACACCGCAGTACAGACACACACGCATAACATAAGTTAAATTTAAGGCCGTAAATCTGTGTGTTTTGAAACAATTTCTGACATCTGTAATATTATCTGTGAAAGAAAATGCGGCGCTTGTCGGCGAAAGAGAGAAGAGAGCGAGTAAGAAAAGCGTTTTTAATTTTTACCAATTCGGTTCGGTTCGATATATTTGATCGTTAAAAACTGTTTCTCCCCTATGCTCTCTATAACGTTCTAGCGTAAAAATGCGACAGCACAAGAGTTCAATACGTCGTCGACACATATAGCGTTTACATAGAAGTACTTATTTTCTTAAACTTATACAACGACGTTATTTACAACACACACACATAACAGTTTTTCGTTTGCGATCACAAGCAAAAAAAAAACATCAAAATTTCTTCTTCTTCTTCTTCTTCTTCCTCTTCTTTGCTCATTCTTGCTTCGCCTTCTTACTTCTTTCATTTTTTTCTGCTTTGCTTTTTCTCTGTATTGATTTCATTTCAATGCACGATCTTTCTTCTCTCTCTCTCTCTTCTTATTTTTCATCTCTGTTCGCTCGCTCGCTCGCTCTCTCTTTCTCTCTCGCTCACTCTCTGCTGGCATTTAACTTTTATCGTTTATGTTCTGCTCTAACAGTAAAACAAAGTGGAGAAACGAAAACACGCGTTTTTCTTTACTATTCCTAGTCAACACCACTGCTTAATACACAACTTGGTCCACATTCGCGTTTTTTTGGCTATATTTAAATTTTAAATCGAAATAATTTTTTTAAAAGCAAATCAGTTTGACTCGCTTTTCTTCAAAAATCATTTAAATTCAAATATTTATTCGTTATTTCGCAAATATTGTGAATATTTTAGAAAATAAACATTTTCGTTATTTAAACAAACAAAAATAATCAGGAAAATCATTAGAATTTGTTTAGCATTTTGAAAAGAAGCGCACAAGTATAAATTTTTACAATTAATTTAAATTGTTTTCGCTTATCATTTGCTTTTCATTATGATGATTGATCATTTTAATTTTTCAAAATGAAAATAATGAAAATAGCGTCCAAATTGTTAGAACTGAAACTTCTGCTAATATTTAGTAGCAAATCGCTATATTAGTGTAAAAATTCAGAAAATTTCTTTTAAAACTGGCCTAAAGTGACTTCGTTCCAATGTTGCTCATGTCAAGTGATTTGACAGAAATTAATATCATCTAAAGCTGATCGCTTTGATAAACGATTATTCTTTTACTATTTTATTTTATTTTTCTCTTCTTTAGCAACATTCAACCAATACACTCTATAGCCAAGAATTATTTTAAATTATCTGTTTGAGAACATCGATTTTATTCATTTTAAATTCATTAGCAATTCGTTCTATTTCGTTTCTATTTTTAAATCGATCAAATCGAAATAATTTCTCAAGTGATGCGCATTAAATCTGGCATTTCAAATTCATTTCGAATGAATTTGAACTTTCGGCGAAAGATAAACCAAAAAATTATCATAATTTGAAATTTCCATAATGAGAATTAAATTTAAGCAGAAGCTTCATTGAATCGCTATTTTATCCATTAAAAATTTCGCTTACGAAAGATAGTGTATAAAGAATGTATTTGCTACATAATATATATTAATAATCAACTCTTTCACTTAATGTTTATATTTTTACAATAAGATGAAAATTTTTGCATCATAAAAGAGCAAAGTTGAAATTATTTTATATATTTTCATCGAAAAAAAATTTCTTCCTCTTCCTCTCCTCCATCTTCATGCATGCAAATAGAGTTGAAAATTTTGCATGAAAGCTTTTTGAACTTTGTTTAAAAAATTACACGCCTACTTGAACATGCTTGAAAAAGATTTTGATTACTTTGCGTTTAAAAATTAAATTTATATATGAAAAATTTGTGAAACAGACTGTAATGTATACGAAAATACTGTTTGTGAAGAGGAAACGAGAGAGCGAGATGAAAAGAAAAAATATTTTCTTTTCATAGTTATTTCGCTTAATTAGTTTCACAAAACGTTCAATCAAAGAATTTTTTTGGTGTTTTTGAATTGTGCCCATTTTCTAAAGCGAAACCAAATTCTATTGAATTACAAATGAGTTTTAGTTATGAAGGAAGAAGAAAGCAGAAAATTTTACAGAGATTTCAAATGAAGCGAATTAAGATTTTTTTTTTCTTTACCAGGGAAAGCATTTAAAATCCATTTCACATTGAAATTAAGCGATTTATAATCGTTTAATTTTTGCATTCAATGTGATTTTCCATTGCTCGAAAAGTTATTTGAAAATAAATGAAATGAGAATAAATCAAAAATTTCGTTTGATTTAACGATTTTTTATGACAAAACATTGAGATTACATTTGATTGCTTGCGATCGTATAGAAAAAAATTTTTATTCTTAACAAATTTTTAATGTTAAAAATTTTTAAAGAACTTTGCGCTGCTTATTAAAGCTTTAAACTTTAAACGAGCGAAACTGTTAACGACTTCATTTTCTTTTCATAATTTTAAAAATTTGTGTTTTCTTTTTTCGAATTTAAATAAAAATTAGATTCTATTGAGAAGAATAAGAAAAACTTAATCGAAGAGAGTGAGTGCGAAAGAGAAAGAGATAGAGCGATGAAATGGTAAATCAAAATTTCTCTTTGCTCATTAAATGAAATTTTTTTCTTCTACTTCGTGCCCAACAGAATAAGAAAGAAAAAATTAAGCAAAATTTATTTTCTCTGTCTTCGACTGTATTTTTTGTTATTCTCTTTTCTGCTTCTCTCTCTCTCTCTCGTTCTCATCACAAATAGCGTCCGTTTTAATGAAGCCGCTCAAGTTTTTTTCGTCTTATGCCGAAATTTTTTTTTCGTTTGTGTGTATGCGTGTGATTTCGAATTGAAAAGCGACTGAAAATGAATGAAATGAATGAACGGATGGATATTTCTTTCTTCTTTTCTTCTATTTACTGAATTAACTGAATTTGCAGTTTTTCGATAATTTCGTTGCATCAACATTTCATTACACTTTTGTTTATCTTGTGTGTTGTCCTAATCTAAAACGCAATATCACAAACGCGCACATAGCGTTTAGCTTGTTTTATTGTTTTGTTTGCTCGTCGAGAAAAAACGAAAGTAAAAACTTTTGTTTAAAAATTTTAAAAATTCACTTTTTATTTCAGCTGCTACATTTTATTTTCAAAAGTTATCTCATTTCAAAAAGTTCTTTAAATAATTTAACGAGTGTATGGCGAAAGCCCACACACACGCAAAATTGTATCTCGACGAGTAACAAAGAAAACTTTTAACAACTATCTGAGCTAAGAATTGTTTGAAAGTAACATTAACCGTGCTTCTTTCGAAATGGCAAAAGTCATCCTATCGTCTCTGGTGAATTCGGAGTTTATTTCATTTTTGAAACGAGAAAGATAAACAAGTGAAAAAATTAGCTTTTAATTGTATCGACGAACAAGCGAAATTGCGAAACCGAGTCGATAGGAAACAAACTGCGAGAGAGAGACGAGGAGCAACAATAATTTTCAACAATTTTCGTATAAAGTTTATGTAGCTTATGTTTATTTTACCTTTTCTCTTTGTCTGTCTCTTTCTCTCGCAGCAAATTAGTGCGAGATAGAAACGAAATCAATTTCGATGAGATAAGAGAGGAAAAAAGCAGAGTTTCAATATTGAACACTGTGTTAACCGTCTATTAAAGCAATCGCTCGTAATCGTACGAATCGGAGCTGCACTTTATTTTCGCTAAGCACCGTACTCGGAACTCTTATTCTCTTTTCTCACTCCGACAGATTTTCATCGCCTTGCATCAATTTTGTTCACAAATCGAAATTCTCGACGCTATTTGCGAAACAAACGAAGAGCGAAAGCAGTACTTCTAAAAGAAGATTTTACACGTAAATACATTTTCCAAAAGTGTATAATTATTCAATTTAATTGTAAGTGTAATTTAATTTCTACGCGAATCCGCTTCGATTATGGGCAACAAATTAAGCTGTTCGTGCGCTCCGCTCATCAAGAAAGTTCACCGCTACGAGGACACGCCGTTTCAGCAGCAGCGACGACGCGATGGTCACTTGCTTCGCCTCTGGGCAGAAGTGTTTCACGTGTCCGCCGCGTCCGGAGCCGTGCGTTGGCAGCAAATTTCGGAAGATTTAGTTCCTGTAAATATAACTTGCATTCAAGACTCGCCGGAATGCGTTTTTCACATAACCGCGTACAATTCACAAGTCGAGAAAATACTCGACGTTAGATTGACGCAGCCCGGCACGCGGCTCGGACAGGCTTCCGAGTGTTTTGTATATTGGAAAGACACTGCGACCGGTGATACGTGGGGTCTGAATTTCACCTCGCCGCTCGACGCGAAACAATTTCGCGAACTGTGTTCGCCGACGTTTAAGATTTCGCGCAAAGCGTCGAGTTCCTACTCGTTGCGTCTCAATGAACCGCCTTCGAAAAAACAAAGTGCGGAAAAGACGGGCGCCGCCGGCAAGCGAAAACCGCAGTCGACGCCCTCTTCGCCCTCGCGTCGAGGCGTCTACGGCGAAGAGCTTCAGTGCACGTGTATGGCCGCGGATACGTTGCATAAACAACGAAACGGGCGGGTGCGCTACGTGGCCACTTTGCCCAAGACTGCCTTCCGACAGGATGGCTCCGGCTATCTGGTCGCATATCCTTCGGCCGCTTCGATGCAAGTCGCCGGACAGCGTGCTCAGTCTCGGACCGGCCAGGAGAAGCCGAGTGGCAATACGCATCAAATGGCGAGCGCAGCATATATCCGAACTGCTCAAAATTCTCGTGCTCAATACGCTCAATCAGTCAGAAGGGATCAGGCGAGGTCGATGGACTCAGAGCTCAGGTTGCGCAAAGCTCAAACCGAGGCCAGTGTCGAGGTCAGTCGGACACAGCCGACGAAAGGCACGCAGTCGGCGTCGATAGCTACAAACACCGAAGTGAAAAATCGTAGTAAAAGTTCGGACGATGTGCGTAGAACGGTGGCTACGGGTACCGACGACTTGCAGCTCGACTCGAACACGTTGAAAAAGATGTTGCATCCGTTGGCGGGCAACAATCAGCAGGAAACTCATAACGGTGCTCGCACCACGGGCGCCAAGACAAGCACAACAGGAACAAACACGGTGACAACATCGGCCACCGGCGAGGCGAGGAGAGAGACGATGAAGGCGATGATACGACCAACTTCAGTACCGAGCTGGTCTTACAGTCAAAGTTCAGAAACCGACACTGAAATCAGGTCACGCTTTTACCGTTCGGAAGAGGGCCGCCGTCGAAGTTTAGAAAGAACTCAGTGCGTTGATTTCACCGATCAATCGCCACCTTCCGATCACTACCTCAGTGATACACAAAATCGATGCTACGCTACCACTCCGACACCGAGCTCGAGCGGCGACGAGGGTCCGCCGCTTGCTCAAAAAGTGAGCAAACTGAATCAAAGCATGCAAAAGCTGGAGCGAGGCAGCAGCAAGGATCGCTCTAATTCGCCGACGATCAAGATTTTGCAGGAGTACGAGCAGCATTTGCGAAATGCGCTCGCCAAGGGCACCGAGGACACGTACAGTTTGAACACGTTCGAGAATCTCTTGTCGCAATCGATGGAGAATGTGGTTGCTTTGATGCGAGAAGTGCAGAGCGAATTGGACGCAATTCGCCGTGAGGAGCAGCAATTAGATCACATTCCAACGCGAGGTGGAGGACGACCGTACTGGGCGCGTAGTCACACACTTCCTTCGCGCGGTACCTCGATATCGACGCCGCAGCCGACAACCACCATACCGACAGGCAGCTCCACATCAGATTTATACAGCGCGATCAAGAAAAATGTGCCAATTTTAGACTCGCTGTCGATCGACGGCAATCTTCCTTTCATTTCGAATCTTGGTATTCATCCACAGACTTCTTTCGAGAGCACAGATTCGAAAGCTTATCTCACATCATCAGAGGTAGGCAAACGTTTCTTCGCATCGCTTTGCGTTTGTTTCTCTTTTTTTTTGAAAAGCAAAATATGAAACGACGAACGAATCAAATTCAAATTTAGCGAAATGCATATTGACAGTGAGAAAAAGTCGAGGAAAAGTTAATATTTGCATACAGTTTCAAACATTTATTCTCTTCTTTTTCGGCAAAAAAATTGTAATTTCAAAAATTAAATTCAAACTCGCCTTCTTAAGCGCCGAAAAAGATTCGAGCATCATTCTCTGCACTCGTTTCCATGCAAATGATCTCTTTTTTCGTAATCTGCATTTGTTGCTTTCTTTTACTCACTTTTCATCTCCTCACAAACATCTCGAAATGATTTTAAAAGTTGAGAATTTTTTTTTGTACATCGTTTAAATTGAAAATAGATTTTTATAGTCGAAATATTTGATTAATTTTCTATATTTTTCTCGAATTTTCAAGGGAAAACTTATTGAAATGTTTTTAAGAAAGAACTCGAAGTAAATGATTGGAGTGAGAGTGATGAGATACTTCGCATTCATCTTTCTCACTCTCACTCTTTCTCTCTCTCAGCTCTTTTCTCGCTTTTTTTTCCTTCCGTGAATCGGCCAATTCACGGATGAATGAATCTAAAATCCAAAGTGAATTGAAGCAGAAAACGAGCCTGAATTTAGTTCTCCGCTTCTCTCTCTTTCTCTCTCTCTCTTACTCTCACTCTAACTTTTCTACTTTACTCTTCTCGCGAACTCAGCTTTTTGTAACAAAAAATTTTTTTCCTGCAAACCCTTCTTCTTGCTCTTTCTTCTTCCTCAGCTTCTTTTCCATCGTTTCGATCACACTTTACATTCGACTTTATTACATTCGCGAAAATTCAATTTCATATAATTTCTTCTTTCATTTCGCTTTTGTTATTACTGTTGTTGGTGTTGTTAAAAAATCGCTGAAATAAAAACTAACGCATGCAAAAATAACATCGTGTTTGTATCAGTCGAAATTTTTGCTTCTTAATTATTACACACGATCATTTATTACTAGCGTAATGATCATAGTTTCAGTTAGAGTTTTTATGTTCAATTTAACTACAAATTAAAATTAATTGCCAACTTTGAATTAAGCTTCTTTGTTTCGATTTAATTTTTTATTTTTATTTTTTTTGGTTATTTTCTCTAATTTATGCGCCGAATTGTTTCAAATGTACATCGAATTTATCTTTATAGCTTGATTTTTGCATCAAATGAAATTATTGCTTAATTCAACATTGTGTAACACAAAAACCCCTAGAAATTTACAATATTCAGCTTAATGAAATTAAATTTAAATTGAAATTAAAATAAATAACGCGATTTGTAATTTAAGCGTCGATTGAACTAATGTTAAAAAATGAATTAATCAAATAGATTTATTAATTGATGCAATATTGTATTCGTTAAATGATTAACGAAGAAAGCGAAGTGTTAGGCGATAGTTTAGTGAAAGCGTTGTGAAGCGAAACGTCTGTGATAGTTCGTTTCTACTCTAATAATAACCTAGCGATGGAAAAATCAATAAATCAAAAAGAAGCGAGAGAGAAAATTCGACGAAACTTGGTCCATTTTGTTGATACAAACAAATACTATTCACTCGTGTATAGCGAATCGCTTTTTTGCACACCGAGCCTGTCCATTTCATCGTAATACCACATGTACAGTAAATTTCTGACCGTTTTTTTTCTTTTCTTCCTCGCCTCGTATTTATTGTCAAAAATTGAATCACAAAACGATCGCAAAGAACGAAAATATCGATGTTTTTCTTCTCTAACCTGTCATTTATAGTTTCTGTGTACTCAAAAAGCAAAGCAAGAAAATCTTATTCTTCTTTTGTTAACGCAAACCTTTTCAATACTCTTCATTCACTTCTTCTGTGACAGTTTCTCGTACGTGTTTTCTTTTCCAAACTCTATTTTCACAAATCTTCTTCCATTCTTAATTATTTTCCTCGAACAAATACGAGAGCCAATTTGTGACCGTAAAAATGCTCTCGATCAGCTCGAATCTTATTCGCATCAAGAATTAGCTCACTTTTCATTTTTTGACTAATTTCTTCCTCTTCACACATATTAATCAAATCGCCTCAGCTGTCTAAATTGCTCATGTTTAACATTAATGCTTTTTCTTCCACCTACGCAAAAACATTATAATTTGTTCTACTCAGAAATAATTTGCCTTTCTGAGAATCGTGTTTCTTATCAAAGTTTTAAGGAGTAGTGCGATAAATGTTATATGTTCTCGATTTTTCACTTTTTAAATTTGCAAACCAAAATGCATTTTATTTAGTTTACATTATTCACTAGATTAAAAAGTAATAAAAAATTGATACAAAAAGCGACCAGTAGATTTGGTCAATAGGGTGTACGAGCAACAATATAAATTACACTTTACACACTGCACGCATTAAAAATTCAAATGTATTCAAGGAAGTATTGCACTTTTGTTTGCTTTTATATTCAATAGTATTACAAAGCAGTGAATGAGAGCTCGAGTGACCTTATTTGAATTCACATTCCAACTGATATTATTTATCGTTTTATTTGCATAGCTAAAACATTTTTCCACTCCACTAACTTGTTGCCGGAATATACAAGAGCCAATCATCCAAGTAGCTTAATCCAGAAAAGCACTCTCTGAGCGTTATAAGAAGAAAAAATTCTCTTTCATAGGAAACGATATTTCCTATGCAATAAAAGAAGCGCTCGAAAACCTATTAGCTTCATTAACAATACCAAATGCCTTTAATACCGTGCAAAGCGTCTCAGAATTCATGTGAAATGCAAAAGCAAAAGCAGTGAAAGTAGATGAAAATCATTTACTCGCTTCATTCTAGTTGCTAAGCGTAATTTATTTTGCTTAAATAAATATTTGAATCTATAATATTTTTTGCGTTTTATTTTACGATCAGAACATAAAACTTTAGCTGATAACACGCTAGAAAGCTTATTATTTTCTATTCGATGAGTGAATTACTTTTTTCGACAAACGCGAAACTCATTTTGCAGTTCTTTTCGTTTACCAGTAAAAAAAAAAAACCGTAATCATAATTGCAGACTCTTGTTCCAGATTTGTGGTTAGATTTTTGCACAGAAATCCGAGCAAAAATGTTTTCATTGCCTTAAAACGCTTTAATACAAGTTTATTTTGCGTGACGATTCGAAAGCGATTTTTGTCTTCGCTTTCTCTCTCAATCTGTCTCTCACTCACGCACATTCGCACGCAACATATTCTTATTTGTTCTGCGTGAGATCTAAATAAACGCATTCACATGTTTAATAATTTGATTTGCATCATTTCGTTTGGTTTGCGCAATTTCTTTACATAATCTGGCATAAAATCATCATCACAAGTTTTTTGACACTTTTCATCGTAAAATTTTTTTGTTTCTCATATTTCTTAAATTCAAATGTCGAGCGGCGAAAAAAAAGATTATCTTTAATCTTAATTTTACACTCGGTTAAGAAGAAGCGAGCACACACACACACACGCATTTATAGAAATTAGAACTCATGAGCTCCGTATTGAAATAAGACAAGTGAAAGAAGAAAACAATAAAAATGATATAATTAATTAGGTTACGTTTCACTTGCTCGCTACTTATATCTTTTGTCACTCTTATAGACTCAATTTAATTATAGCTCATAAAATAAGAGCAACACTATTGTGACAATATTTAAATAACCATAAAATTTAATTAAAATTTTAATTTATAATTTCTCTCATTCTCTCTCTCTCTCTCTCTTTCTCACCATCTATCTCGCATATATATCTCTTCAATATGTGTAAAGCTTTGCTCTTTTTATCATTCATTTGCTTTAATTATACTCATTGATTTTATAAATGTTTCCGCTATTTAACTCTAACCTCATTTCTTGAAAAAAAAATGTTTCATCAGTAGCAAAACTCGTAACAATCGATACGCTCACATAATCGATTCATTTTGAAAGCGTGGAATGCAAAATTATGCTTAAAAGTGTAAAATTTTTCAAACAGACAATTTTTGACAATTTTGCGACAAACTTTAAGTTCTTAGATTAGCTTTTGCGATAGAGAAAACTCTTGTTTCAGCTATAAAATCAAAACTAGTGGCTTGTAATAGCGGTTCGGCTTTATTAGCGATACAAAGGCATGAACCTTTTTGACGTGCTTCAGTTACCTTTTTATTCTTTTTTTGAATGGCGCGATTTTCTTTCAATTCAATATTGTTGTCGCGTTATCTTTTTACATTGAAAATTTAGCTTCTAAATGGCGTCGATAGCACAATGGCAAGAATCTTTAAAACGCTAGAAGCTGTTCTCTATCACTTTATAGAGTTTATACACTTTCTACTTTACTTTGACAAAAAAGTACACAAATTCTCATTTGCTCTTCGAACTTGAAGGCGATAAATTTCACAAAAATGTCTCGAGTTAACTGCGTAAGGAAGTTTCTTTCTTTTTGAAACTTGCTTAAATCAGTTATTCAAAAAGAAAGTTTTATGCGTCGAGTTACGCTTAAAACTGTTAAATTGATAGATAATATTCATTTAATAATTTGTTCATACAATTTTAATCAAAATATTGCAAAAAATTTATTATCGCGTAACGTATAATTCATTTTTATTTTTCTAGTAGAAATTTCTATCTTGAAATGGATTCAGCGCAAAAAAAAGAACAAAAATTTATTTATTTTTGCAATTGAAAAACTAAACTAAAAAAGCAAAATTTTTTAATAAACGAAAGTGAAAAACTTTATTTCGTATCATTTTAAAGCGCATAATTTCAATTTTAATCGCGAATTCGATCAGACGTGAAAATGATAACTTTTCATATTTGCGCTTAATTTAACTACTCTATTAAAGTTAATATAGATTTTCAAAAGAAAAAAAAAATTATTTACTATGTTTATTTTCAATTCGGTCGAAAAGCAAAACAAAATTGAAGATTTTTTTTTTATAAATGAAAAGCAAAGCGAAAAGAAAGAAGAGAAAGAAAAATTATGAATACATATTTCACTATATTTTATGGTTAAATGAAAAGAAATATTCTTTAGTACACTGTGTTTTATTCAGTGACCTACTTTAACAAATTTATTACTTCTTCTCTTCTCTCTTCTCTATTCTCTATTCTCTATTCTCTCTCTCTGTACTTTTTTTTGCTTAAAAACTCTGTTCGTTGAAAAATTTTTGATTTTCAAAAAACTTTTCTTATTTTTAAAAAAAAAGAAGAAATTGATCCAGCCAAAAAAGTAAGAAGAGAATTTTAAGAAAATTTAAGCCTAAAGCCATTTTGAAAACTGTCTGTTTGAAATAAAAATATTTAATACTTCGCCTTTTTATTCAATTGACGATGTTTGCTTCTCGCTCTTCTTATTGCTTCTTTTCCGCTGAAAACTTTTATTATTACGTTTTTTTTTTACTTTTTTACATCGCTTTACTCTTTTCCTCTACTTTTTCCTTTTCTTTTCTTCGCTAATCTCGAAAAGAAAGAAAGCAAAAATACAAAAGAAAATATTTTTCGATTCTAAGACGAAACAGAACGAAAAATTTTTTTCTAGTTGTTGTAGTAAATAGTAAACTTTTTTGCCTCTTCTTCTTCTTCCTCTTCTTTTTCTTCTTGTACATCGCTTTCAAAAGCTTCAAAAACGTTTGAATGAATGATGCGTTCATTCTTTGTTTGTTTGATAAAAGTAAAGTACAGAAATGCAAGGAAAACAAAAAGAGAAGAGCACTTAAAACTAAGAAATGAGATGAAATGAAATGAAATGAAATGAAATTATTTTTCTCATAGAAAAAATGAATTTCACTGAACGTTTCGCGAGATGCGAGCTTCTCCCTGTTCATTTCGTCTCTCGCTGATTTTATAAAATGTTTAATTCTGATGAAAATTTGTTACTTGTTTGATTTGATTCAAGTGATTTCAAAAAATGAAAATCATACAAACATAATCCGAGTGGATCAAACTTCAAAAATGATTAAATACTTTATTTTGCTCGAATTTTGCTTCTTTTTCACTTCTTCTCTTGATGTATTTTTATTACTCCACTTTGCCGGAAAGTCGAAAACATTGAGAAATTAGTTTTCCTGTTGTAGGTGATGAATATTTTAGCTTTATGTTTGAAGTAACCATGTACAAAAGCGTGTGTATGCTGTGTATGTGAAGTAAAATGCAATAATTTATCACTAATAAGAATAAATTACGATATATATGAATGAATAAATGAATGAAGTGGAAGTGTATTGCGATGCAGTGCGAAAAAAAACTCAATGTTCGAAGTTCATTGAAAAGTTGATGCGTTGTAAGAAGAAGAAGGAGAAGAAGAAAAGATGAGAACGAATCACTTAAAAAGCACGTTCGTGTAAATGAAGGCAAGCAAAAGGAATTTTTGCGAAAGCACGCTTCTTCTTCTTATACAACATCTCATATATGTGTGTATATGTTTTTCGATCGATATTTAATGTCGAAAGAAGCCTAAAATACGAAATCACAATTGTTCAATGCTAAGCTTAGTGCTAGATGTGTATGTTTATTATATTCTCCTCTCAAGTCTTTCTATTTTTTTTTCGACACTTAACTTGTAAACACTCGTAAAAAAAGTGGATTTCAATTTCGTTTAATGGCGAACGAAAGGACACAAACAATTTTTCGAAAGCTTTGCTTTGCGAACGAAGTGAAATGACCGAAATAATTGCGCGTTTTATTCAAAATTTCGATCTGTTTTGTGAACGACTTGAAGGAAAAAAAATTTTTCATTTCACTTGGAAAATTTTCTTTTTTAAAACATTTAGTTTGTGAAGAAATGTCTGCATCAATTTATTTAATTTAACCAGAATACCCTAGTTAAGTCTAAAACTGAGAATTTTTATCGCTAGTGTTCGATTGATTTAAATAAATCTGCTCCTTCTGCTTTTTCTTATCCTAAAATCTCAACTCTCACTTTTAAAAAAATTAAGTAATAGCTCAAACAGTCACGTTTAGGTCGTAGAAACATTTATTTTGTTTTCGCGTTTTTGTGCATTTTGTATAAGGTACATTTTATCTTGTAATCGCTTTTATATCATTCATGAAACAAATTACATTAAATTTCGAGCTTACACGTTGAATTAATAATTAGAAAAGTGTAAGAAAATTTAGTATCAGTAAACAAATCGATCAAAATCTATATACAAGCGTCCATCTAGAATCAACATAAAAATGAAATATCGGTTTAAGAATAATTTTATATGTAAACTTTTAAAAAATTAGTAAATTGAGGAAATTGAATAAATTTTCAAAGGAAATTTAATTTTAAGTGCTTTTTTATTTGATTTAAAAAATTGCAACGCCGAAATTAAAATTGTTCGCAAATTTAATTCAATAATGCAAAAATTCGTATAATAGATGATTTGCCTTAAGTCATTTCTTTAATTAAGCAACGCATTAGAGTATTTTCGAAAAAGTAGAAATCGATATTATAACAAATTTGAAGCAATATGAATAAATTATCTAAATCTGCATTATTCAATTAAGCACTATACACTCAACTTGATTACAACATCGACTTACATCCATGTAATGTCTAATTTATCGATTCGCACAGACATGAAATTCAATAGCGCTCATATAGAACAATCGAAGCTAAAGCGTAGTTTTATCTCGATTTTAATGTAGCAAAAGCGAAATCGTATTATCGCAAGCCCATATTTGAGATTATTTTGTGTCAACATTGTTTCATGACAGATGATAATTTTTTAACATGCTTATTGACAGCTTTTCATCTCTTCCAAATAAGAAACCATCAATTTTAGCATTTTGAAAATCACCACTCGCTGGCCATCGTTTGTCTTTTCACTGCATTACATTTTTGACGTGATATATATCCGACTTTCTATTTTGATTATTATTCTTAAAAATCCATCATATTTCATATTCGACATTGAAACTTGTGATTTCGATTTCAATTTTCTGTTTCGATATAGTAAAGCATCGATTGTGTTGTTTATTAAATGAAACACTCGATTACATTTTAAATATTAATTTTTGTTTTCGATCAATTTTTTCCAGTTATTTTGCCTTTGTTTGCAAAGATTTAAGCCTAAAATTATTGAAAAAAATCTTGCTCGCGGAGTCGAATTTTTGAGATGAAATATTTTAAAATATCAAATTTGAATATTTTAAAATTTTAACAATACTTGTAATAAGAAAAAGCGGTCAAAATGAGCGAACAATTAAAAGAAAAAAATGTTCGCTTTAAATCAACTCGAATCGTTTGTGTACAATTTCATAAATGCGAAAAATTTTGGCCCGAAAAACGATAAAATATGAAGAAAAAAGTTCAAAAACAGAGCACATTTGACAAATGATCAAAGTACGCAATTTATTGATATAGTGGCGCGTGCGACGGCGAAGAGTACTGCGGCAGAAAAGGGATGAAGCGATGAAATGGGATGCTGTATGCTCTTGCTCTTCCCTTCTTCGCTCTCTCTCCACTCTCGCATCGAGCGCACTAAAAAGAAGCGAAAAGAGAGAAAGCGGTTCGATCTCGTGTTTGAGTAAACGAATGAGAAAGAGCGAGCGGATGATCGCGAAGACGAAGATGATGCTTGTGTATGCGAGTGTGTGAGTGTATGTGTGTGTGCGTTTGCTGCTGGATGCTGTATGGCGATGAAAAAGATGAAGATTATCAAGCGTTTTAAGAGCGAATGCGCGACGACCTTTTGACGATTAGCACCGATTTCACTTACTGTGTATGTGTACGTATGTGTACTGTGTGTGTGCGTGTGTATGTGTAGAATAATCTGTGTAAGTTTTGCCTCTCGAAAAATTGACGTTTTCTGTGTCCAACCATAGCACAGAGAGCGGTCCGCCATATTTTTCTTCTCACGTATAGCGAACGAGAGAGAGAGAGAGAGAGAGATAGAGAGTAAGAGTGAGAGCGAGAGAGAGAGAGAGAGACGAGCAAGAGAGTAAAGAGTGAGCGAGTGTAGCTAAGTGAGAGAAGATGAAGAGCAAGAGATCTAAGAGAGGGAGCGAGAGGGAGGTCGAAGAAGTGAAAACAACACGAGAGCAAAAGAAAAAAGATTTTTCGGGCAATGAAATAGAACGCCATCGCTGCTGCTGCTGCTACTCTACTTAACTATGTGTGCTGTTGTTGTTGTTTATTTCGTTTTTCGAATAAATATCAAATGTGTTTGCTTTCTTTTCCTCGAAACGTAATGTCAATGCGATCTTGCTTTGCGTTTTTTGCCAGCGCGTTCTAGACAATTTTTAGAAGAGAACGAGAATTTTTTTTTCTTCTGAAAACTTTTCAAATTCAACGTCCGTTAATCGTCGCAGATTTGGAAATTTGCAAAAAAAAATTACCATTTGCAAACTTTAGATTAGAAATTTTTGTAAGAGAAGAGAATAGTTTGAGAAAAAAAAATCGAGCGAAAATTTTCTTCGTGATCTAATTTTAGAAATTAGTGCAAATTTTAATCGAATATTTAATGAGACCGATGATGATAACTATATTCTACTAACGATAATTTAATGAACCGCAGTGTTCTCTCTCTTGTTGTTGCTGTTGTTGTTAATATTATTGCCGTTTGTTATCTGTAAAAATATTCGAAAACGTTGAACAATTTGTCTGTGATAGTGTAAATTGTTTTTTTGCAAAAATCTCTAATTCGTCTTCGTTTGCAACGAATCATTTTACGCAAATAGAATAATTTTATTGTGCGTTAAATATTAAACTGAGAGAAAGCAAAAGAGAAAAGAAAATTGAATTTGCAAACATGGTTATGGCAATTGACACGTTGACCCGTCTTTGTCCCGGTATTCTGTTCGATTGGCGTTTATACGCGGAACGAGGCTCGCCGCGCTATTTTCACCACCACACTGATGGACGACGAATCGATGATTGCGAAATAATGTTCATAAGAAAGGTGTCGTGCGAATTGTTTCTTCTTTTCCATTCTCCGCAATTTTTTACTTCTGACATTTCGCTTAAAAATACGACAGCTTTTTGCAATCGTTGTTTCATGTGTTTTCGGTTTTAGTTTTGTTCCGCTTTTAGTTTGCTTTGCTTTTTTACTCTTCGTCTCGAAAACTAATCGAAAAAATTCTTTTCTCCTCTCCTCTCCTCTCCTCTTTTCCTCGTAACAGATGTCTGACGACGAACGATTATCGCTAACCACTGCCATTTCGGACGATGACGACGGCGAATCGCGCGACTCACCGTATCGAGCGAAAAGCGGTGCGGCTGCGGCCGCGTTTCAATGCACCGGAGCCGTACGAAAAGCTGGCTTCTTGTCGGTGAAAAAATGGTTGCTTCGCAAACGTCATCAAGTGGAGTTGGCCAGAAAGCGAGGCTGGAAAGGCTATTGGGTTTGCTTGAAAGGCACCACGCTTCTTTTCTATCCGTGCGATTCGCGCGACGGACGAGCGATCGAATCGAAACCGCGACACTTGATCATCATCGACGGTGCAATTATGCAGCCGATACCGGAGCATCCGAAGCGAGATTTCATCTTCTGTCTTTCGACCGCGTTCGGAGACGCGTATTTGTTTCAAGCACCGTGTCAGGTTGAACTCGAGAATTGGATTGCCGCTATTCATAATGCATGCGGAGCGGCTTTCGCCCGACACCGCGGTAAAACCGGAACGCTTCATCTTTTGCAAGAGGAAATACATCGTATTGACCAACAGGTCGAGTCGGATGCAAAATTGAAGCATATGGCAGAATTGCAGTTAACCGTTGTCGCCGATTATGAAAGTAGAAAGCAACTGCAAGAGCAGATCAAAAATTATGAAGAGAGTTTAGAACAATTCCACTGCGAGCAATTTCGTCTTCGATGTTATATGGCTTCCATTCAAGGAACTGAACTACCGAATCCGAAAACACTTTTAGCACATGTTTCGAAACCGACAAAAGCGGTGCTTAACCGTTTGGGTGTTTTCACCGTGTCGAGTTTTCACGCTTACATTTGCGCCCGCTCACCCTCTATGTTGACGAATATAATTTCCGCACGCGGCGGTACACGACGTCGTGGCCCGTCATTGGTTGCCGGCACATCGTCGAGTTCGACTCGTTCACTTTCGCGACACTCGAGTCTCTCTTCACGACAAGGTTCTTCTGGTCTTTCACGATCTGCCGAGCTTCCTGGTGATAAATATTTGCAAGTGATGTTGCCTCCCGATGATCAAATTCATGTGATGCATGTAAGAGGAACGGAAACCGTCGAAGATCTGCTGTGGATGTCTCTTAACGATAAGCAAATATTGCCGAGTGATTATTTCATTAGAGTAAAGAGGGTGAATAGCAGCGAATTCTATGTGCCATCGCGTCACGAAATAATTGATCACCTTCCAGTGCACGACTACGTGCAAATTTGTGCCAAAATTTTGTATCAGGTCGAACT
Organism: Dinothrombium tinctorium; assembly: GCA_003675995.1. Taxonomy (NCBI): domain Eukaryota; kingdom Metazoa; phylum Arthropoda; class Arachnida; order Trombidiformes; family Trombidiidae; genus Dinothrombium; species Dinothrombium tinctorium. Next base: position 6,283 of record NCKU01001232.1, on the reverse strand, counting down.
TTCTCGACATTCTGTCGATCAATTGTTTGGTTTTAGCGTTGAAGCAGAATTAGTCGAAAATGCCACCGATCGCCACAATCAAGATGAGCTTTGCGTTTATGTTTCACGCGTCGAAGAGAAGAGTCTCGCCTCTGCTCAAGGATTAGCGAAGGGAGACGAAATCATGGTCATCAATGGCGCAATCGTGTCCGATTTAGATATGATGTACATTGAATCTGTTTTGCAAGAAGAGCTATCTCTTTGTATGATGTTAAGATCGTGTCGAACAGAACCTCCTGAATTATGCTCCACAGTTCGTTCAACCGATGAGTACATTGAATCACTTGTTTGTCCACCGCCACCATCAGATGGACATATAACCGACGAGATGATTGGAAAATTAATCGTTCCTTCGCCATTATGGGTTCAAGAGAGAAATCGAGTGAACGCAGCGGGAACGGGTTCCTCTTCTACAGCGGCTTCGACAGTGAAACCTGCTCAAGGGTCAATGGGATCATCAGGAACCGTATCCTTACCACTTCCAGTTTCCGGTGAGCAGATAGCGGAAACCCTTCTTAAAACAGCGGAGCAAGTTACATCTGAATACTGTAGGCTAGCAACAGCCTCGCAACAACAACAACAGCAGCAACAGCAACACCATCAACACGTTCAGCAGCAGCCACAACACCAGCAGCACCCATCGCATCAGCAGCCACAGCAAACCCATTATCTACCTCACCAATCGTCGTTGCAGGCAACAGCGAAGCCACAAGCGAAAGCAATTAGTGATCTCAAATTTAATCATCCAACTTCCATTTCTCAGCAAAGTAGTGAAGAGATCGGCGATACTCAGTATGTGCCGAGGAGACCACCGTTGAGTGATGCTGATAAATTGCGTAAAGTAATTCGAGAATTGGTCGACACTGAGAGAACATACGTTGAGGTATGATCAGAAGTGGTAATTATGAAACAAATTATCGAAGATGCAAATTTAAATTATTTTCACTTTTTATTTTACTTTTTTTATTTTATCTTCCTTAGTAGAATTTTTTGCACGACGTTTCTTTGTACTTCCGTTTTAAATTATCTTTGCTGAACGCGATGAAGAACCACTTCCTTTTTTGTATCAGGAGCAGAGATGAAATTTTGCACACACACACAAACAATTGCATGAGGCGTGAATACACCGATTTTTATCTTTTTGTTTTCGAACCGTCATCTAAAGAACAAACGATCAGCAAGCAGACCACCACACAGAGTCAATGCCTGGTTACCTTTTCAGACGTGTCATCAATTTTCACGCTTTATTAGTAAATACCTAAAGTTCTGTTATTATTACATTCATTTATCTGTTATTTTCAAAACTTTTCTCTTTTGTTCTTACTCATTCTTTTCATTTGTCAATCGAGCGTCGAGTACCAAGAATCAGAGTCGACGAACAATGTTAATCTTCATCATTTTTTGTATTTTTAATTTTTTGTTAAAAATTTTTTGAGAAAAACTTTTTTTGTAGCAAAACTTTGTTTCTTCAAAACACAACTTTTTTATGAATGTTACTCTACTGATAGCGATTTGATTTCATCACTTCTTATTCTTATTCTTCTTGCTTCTTCTTCTTTTATTTGCTGCTTTCTTCTGTGTTGAGTTGCTTCTTCTTCCATTGTTGAAAAGAGCGATGCTTTCAAATTGATCACTCGGTTTCAATCGTAGCATTTGAACAATCTTTTGGAGACATATTTGGAGCCGATGAAACAGCAATCGCTCGCTTCGAATCAAGACATAAACACACTGTTCGGCAATATTCAAGAGATTGTTCACTTTCAACGAACGTTTCTTGAGTCACTCGAAGAAGGTGTGCGAAACGAGGGCGACGCGTTTGACAGATACTCTGATCCGTCTGATTTCAAGAATGTGCTCTTCTCACTCGGCAATAGTTTTCTTCTTTACGCGGACAAATTCAAGCTTTACTCATCGTTCTGTGCTTCGCACTCGAAAGCAGCGAAAATACTTCATCCGAGTAATGAGTCAGCACAGAATCCGGCCTTAATTGAATTTCTAAATAGTCGTTCGCGCGGACAACACGCCTATTCGTTAGAATCGTATTTAATAAAGCCAATTCAGCGGATTCTCAAATATCCTCTGCTTTTACAACAACTCAAACATTTGACTGATTCGAACAGCGACGAGCACAAGCACCTTTCGCAAGCGTTAAAGGGTATGGAGCGTGTCGCTGAGCACATTAACGAAATGCAGCGCATCCACGAAGAGTACGGTGCAATTTTCGACCATTTACAGCGGCAGCATTTAAAATCGAGCAAACAAATGATTGAATTAAGTCCGGTTGAGTTGCTCTATTATGGTGGCGTTGATTGGATGAACATCACCGAATTTTTGGGTAAAATCAAGAAAGGAATCGATTTGCACACGATGTGCTTTGTCTTCAAACAAGCGGTGGTCTTCTTGTGCAAAGAACGAATTCGACAGAAAAAGAAACTTGTGGTAAAGAAACAAACAGTTTTTTCCTCTTCATTTCGATTCAAGTTTTAAAACCGATTTCATACATCATTTCTTTACTATTTAGGGTGTTTCAAATAAAGTATCCGAGGTGGAGATCATTAGGTATCAAGTTTTAATTCCTGTAACCGAAGTTCAAGTTCGAGCGACCAGCGTTCGCAGTGATATCAACACATCGAATGAGCCTGGCACTGCGACAACACACTTCCTTTGGGAATTGATTCATTTAAGATGTACTCAAATGAGCGGAGGGACGCAGCGAAGAACTGAAAAAGTGTATCAACTATCAAATAGGTTGGTTCGGCGCAGCAAAATCATTCTTTTGTAGAGAAAAATCTATTCGCTCATTTCTTTTTCAGTACAAATGAATTTCGGAACTGTTTTCTGCGAACAATAAGGCAAATCATTCGTGAAAGTGTGCGTAATATGGCAGTTCCGACAACAAAATCATCAACAGTTACCAAACCTATTGTGCATCAAAGCAGTTCGGGCAGCACGAGCTCAGCTAATCAAGCAATGACAACTAACGCAACTACAACCACCACAAGTAATCAATCGCAAGTTCATGTTACCACAACAGTTGCCGCAGCAACAACAGGATCAACATCACAAGCTTCATCATCGCTGAAAGAAACACCGCAATCACAATCGTCTTCAAGTAGCACTCAAGCGACTAAATCGGCTGAAAAACCTGCGGTCAAGCAGAAACCATTGCCACCTCCGCGCGCACCTACCACCACAAAGTCCAGTCTCGGTCCGACGCTGACGCCACAGTCAAGTAAAGAGCGAGAACATACCCATTCACATGGGAAGCAAACTGTCAGTTGCGGACTTTGTGGCGCGGACGTGGGCTTAGGGCCAAGCGAAGCACCTGCTGCAAGAAGTTCGTTACGCAGTTCGCCAGCTCCTGACACGGATAAGTCGGATCACTCATCGAGCAGTGGGAAAGCAAAACTGCTTGCTTCGGGTAAACAATCGGTGAGTGAGAGAGAAGAATCTCAAGAATCGATGGATGAAAACAATGCATCGCCAATATGGGAACCGCGCGAATCATCGCGTTGATGCTTCGCGTCAATCGCTTCGCTTAAGGCGATCGTTCTCCTAAAACTGTGCCAATCGCAATTGTTCTTTTCTCACCGACTTAAACTGATTGCCCAACAAAGTGATTGAAAATTTAAAATAGTTATAATTGTTGAATGCAGCAAAAGACAGAAAGTTTTGAACGCTTTCGTAAAGCAGATTGACATTGATTTTTGTTGAGTGAATGAATTCGAAGCACTTGAAAGCTTCCTCTTCTACCTTTTTTCTTTTTCCATGAATAAGTCAAGAAAATAAATGTCTGTGGTATGAAATGATGATAATTGAAAAAATACTGTTTGTTATACTAATATTAACTATTGATAATTACTTTGGTACATTGCTCTTCATCGCTGACATAGTGATGCTGAGCCAGAGGTGAAGACACAAATCAAATCTCTCAAAAGTCTTATTGATTTCAAAAGAGAAGTGAAATTTTAAATAACCAAAAAACAAGTGAAGAAGCGAAATTGAATTTAAAAATGAAATTGATTGATAAGTGATTTTCTTTGCTCAGATTTGAAAATTTAAAAAAGATGAACAAATTTGCAATTCAATTTGTTTTTTCACAAAAAGTTTTAATTTCAAACCAATTGTAAAAGCTTAGTTTCAATTATTTTGTTTCATTTCAATTAAATTTTCAAACCTTACAAAAAAATTCAAAAATTGTTGCGAAACGCAAATGGAGAGTAAAAATTAAAAACGAGACAAATTTTAAAAATTAATTAAATAATTAAGAAAAACACTAATAAAAATTTTCGCCCGATTTGAAATAATTTTAATAAAAGCTGAAAATGCAAGAAAAAAATGGTAAAAAAATTAATTAAAAATTATAATTGTAATCATATCAAATTTGAAATCACTTCTCATTTGTTTATAATGTTATTTAGTATTTTAGTGATTTTATTCATTAACATTAGATTTCAAGTTTTGAACGAAAATTAAATTAAATTAATAAAAAGAAGCGACAAAAGTTTACGAAAACCGAATGGTTCAATTTTTACTTCGTTTCAAATTGAAAACAATGAGTATGCAAAATAGTTAATATAAATCTATATTTCAGTTGTCAATGTTCTGTTTTAATAAAATTATTATTCGATTCGAAACTCGCATACATTTCGGTCGCTGAAAAAAAAGCAAATCAAATTTCAAATCTGCACATTTTATCGATCGAAGAAATAGTAGAAATTATTCAAAAGATTTTTGCGTTTCGCTGAATCAGAGAATATTGTGAATGACTTAAACAAAAGTTGCTTTAAATTGCGCGCGTTTTATTCCACCCAATTAACGCGTCTCATTCGCGCTGTGTAAGAGAGATTTTAACGAGCATTTCAGTGCGCACGCGTCAAAAAGTGCGTTTATCGCGATTTTTGAAAGTTGAGTTTGAAGTAAAACGCGAATCGAGTTGCGTTCGATTTCACTTTCTCTCACTTGTGATTCGAATGGCGAGCAAACGCGAGCACAGTTCGTTCGACGATCCGCCGAGCGACGATTGCATATTTTGGGGTCCAGTCACCGAACGCGAAATGCGATTACGAGAAGCGCTGCCCGACGAAACATTGTCCGATTTCGAATTCGAATGCACCAAATGCAGCTCATCGAGCGACGAGTCATTACCGGCTACTTACATGACTTGCTTTGAAACGGCGTCCGCAATGAAAAAAAATCAATCGTCACCTGACGGCAATTATTGCGAAGATTCGATTTTCTTGTCCGAAGACGAATATAGCCGCTTCTTTATTCGTACCTCGACTGCAATCAATTCTTCCTGTTTGAGGATCTGTCGCAGCGAAGACGAATCCACTTCCCAGAACACGCATAATGTCGGCTTTATTGCCGAAAGAGTATCTCTCAGTGAATCATCGATTCAAAATATTACATCGTTCGATTCCAATCGATCGCTCACATTCACAAAATTGTCTGAAGTTAAAAGTAAGTAAAAGCTTTCATTTTCTCTTTAAATCATTGAATCTCGTGTATAGATTTGCCTCTTAAAAGTGAAGATGATACAAATGCTGCCGAAAGCTCGGATCAAGCAAATGAAGTCGGAATTATCGAAGATGCAAATATTGAATTGTCTTTTCCCCAACAATCTGAAGTGCAACATTCATCGGTCTCTCAATTGACTGACATTACTCTTGATTCCGTCAAGTTAACTGAAAGTAATCAAAATATGATCATTGAAGAAATTTCAATGAAAACAGACGAAGAAATAATTTTCGAATGTTGTTCACAAGAAGTGAAGATGGATGGGAATTCTAAAAGTGGAGAAAATATTTACAATAAAACTTATTGCTTTGCCGATGGTAACGATAGCGATGATTTAGATTCGCAAAGTGATATACTCTCGACTCTTGGAGAGAAGTATCAACTCCGTCCAACGATTTTTAAAGCAATTGAAACCAGCGAAGATCTAGACAAAACAACAATTTCTGAACAAATAGAAAAAGCAATTGAAATACCAAATGAAACAAATGAGGGCGAAGGGACTTCGAGCAATAAAACTTCTACAGATGAAACATTTGAAGCTGAAAAGAAAGTTGACGGGGCAAAAAAGAAATCATCGGTGCAAATTCTAAGCAACATTATTGAAAGTGATTGTTGTTCATCGCAATTGGAATTTTCTTTCAACCTTTCATCGCCATTTATTGATCAATCGCCAAGCCATTGTGAGAATATCGCTGAGGAAAGTGATGACAAAATCACTCGTTTA
>NCKU01001231.1:0-27640 GCA_003675995.1 Dinothrombium tinctorium | reverse complement strand
ATAAGCTTTGCCTGGAGATAAGAAGAAATTTTTAAAAATTTAATTAGATAACATAAATTCAGTTTTTGACCATAAAGGAATGCCTGCACGCAAAAATGACGCCGGCTATTGTTTTTCTCGTCCTCGAATTGGTTTGAATAAAAAAGTTGGTTTGACCATTGGCTAGGTGGGACAGTCGAAAACCTTCCTTTGTGAGAAAAACACCTACTAAGACACAAAGTTAATTACAGCAGCTGCAAATTATGAATTACTGTAAAACTATTTTCAAACTATAGTTCATGTTATGTATTAAAAAATAATAAAATTTATCAAATAAAAAGAAGAAATAAAAAACCAGAGCAGTCAAAGCTTTTAGTTTCAGGGGGTTTATATGTTTTTCATAAATTTTCATAACAATTTTGTGCTCGAAAGTCGAAATTTACACATCTATACGAAAGAACATTAAAAATTGTTTTTAAAAAAGTTATTTAAATTTTCGTCTCCCCCTGTCTCTTAATAGCTGCATTTCCCCTGCATCGTTTTTAGTTCATATAATTTATTGAGTTCTGTGAAAAAATCAGATGCTCACAAGCTTTCTTAAAGCAGCGTTAGCCTCGCTTTCAACAATATTCAATTTAAAGTAAGCTTACCAATGGCTACTTTATCAAGCAGGACACTCACTGACACTATGATGTTTGCTAGCCCGACCGTGTCTTCAGTTCACAACTTTTTAAGCGGTCACAGTATAAAGAAAAATATGCAAAAAAAACGAAAAGCACACGCGGATTCACGAGACGTGTGGTGTCAAAAAACACGCGTTCTCACGCACAAAACATGAAAAATTTTAATAAAACGTAGATTGGAATTGATCGTCAAATAAATGTTGAAATTAAATATGTGCAAAGTAAAAGAAATTAGACTAAAAAATAGTTGTGAAGAGTGGAAACATTTATCTACTTTTGCAGGCTTGATACTGCATTTTCAAATCATCTGCATACTACACCTGTGAAAAACGTTCACCCGTGAAACTTGTCAAGAATCGAATTTGCAATTGACAGAGAGAAGCAAAAGCAGTTCAATTTGAGCGAAATTGCGAAATCGGCAAAGCTGTTAAGGCACACAGCAGCATTTACGCACTTGTTGCGATCGTGAATTTTCACCTCCGCCACTGCCTATAATTCACTGTCTGCTTTTGTCATTGTGCATGGCGTGCGTGTGTCATGCCTGCCGTGAATATTCAAACGCTGTAAATCTCTAATTTAAAGTTTGTTTGAGTTTTAAAAAATGAAATTAAAATTAAAGTTGGAGGATAGAGCGCAATGCTGAGATCAAACAAGGACGGCCATCTTTTGGCGATTCAAAAACAGCGATTCGTAATTTTAGCGCGCAGTGTTATTCACACGAAAGCGAATTGAGCGACTCTCGCCTCGAGGAAAGCTGAAAAGCGAAACACAGCGAAATGAACGAACACTCGTCGCGAGAATCGAGCGTTTTGAGGACATTTTCGAAACTAGATGTGGAGGACGACGAATACGAGAAAGCGAAATGCGTCAATCAGCAGTTGCTTATTTACGAGAAATTGCTCGAAACGCGTATTAAACTGCAAAAATTGTTGACTGCCGTCAATCGTTTACCGCAACCGTCCGTTTGGAAAAAATTTCAATTGAACTGCGATCAGTTCAATCGTGCGGCGAATGAAGCCAGCGAACAACTCGTCACTCTTTTGCGTACACTTATCGAGTTAAGCGAACACTTGCGGTCTCAAGGTAACCTACCGTTCGATGGAGTTTCCTGCAGAACACGTGTTGATATCAAAGATGAAGATGACGAGAACATCGATAGTGATTTTGACGAAGTCGAAGAAGAAGAAGAAGAAGCAGCCGCTGAAGAAGAGGATGAGTTTTGTAACGAGGAAGAAGCGAATGACGACGAGCAAAGTATTGACGAAGAAGCAAACGAAGGCGTCAAGAGTAGTGAAGAAAGCGCTGAACTGAACGAAGAGCAAGATTTAAAGCAGAGGCCGCAAAAACGATTGAAAGCGGCTGAGATTGAAAACCATTTACGCACACAACACGAACGACTAAAAAGTGTACGTAATCGTGTTATTGATCAGTGGTTTGAAAAGACTCGCTACGCAACAACAGCTGGTAAAGTGAATAAAAATAGTCTCGATTTATTCGAGCAATCCACCGTTAAAGTGATCGAACATGTTTTGTCTAATCGCGAACGCTTGATTAAACGTACACAGTTAAAACGTTCGGCTTATCGCATTTTAGGTACACATGACGAGAATGAGAAAGCTGGCGATGAAGTCGACGAGCAACAAGAGCACGAAACTAATTTAGATCCTGAAATATTCGACGACGATGACTTTTACCATCAATTGCTGCGCGAATTGATCGATAGTAAAACCTCAAACGCGAATGACCCGATTTCCTTAAGTAGAAAATGGCTTCAAATTCAAAAAACACGCAGTAAATTGAAGCGAAAAGTTGACACGAAAGCAAGTAAAGGAAGAAAAATCAAATACGACGTTCATTCGAAATTAATCAATTTCATGGCTCCATTTGATAATTGCAAATACACAGATGATGCGAAAAACGAGTTGTTCTCATCTTTATTTGGTAAAAGAAAATATACGATTGAAAATTCTTGAAATCCGATTTTTACTTTCTTCTGTTTTAAATTAAATTTAATTAATTGAAAGAAGTTTTGCATCATTTGTTTTTCACTCAACTGTTGCTATCGAAAATGGGACATTGTTTCAAGTTTTTAATTTGACGACGAATTTAGACATTTGTTAATACTAAATCAAATTAAAGATAAACATAGGCAATGCAACTTGTCATAAAATTTACAACTTCTTCGCTTGTAAAGAAAATTTTTTAAAAAACATCTTAATATTGACTGCATTTCTCTTATTTGACTGAATTTCTTTTTTACAAAGTTATTAAAACAGAACTAATTAGTGGTAATCAAAATTCAGGAATGGGATAAATTATATATGATTAGTCGAATTGAAAGCGTGAAAGATTTGATTCAATAAGGAACAATTAGGAAATCGTTGCTTTCACAATGGCTTAGAACTTACGGTTTTCTTTTAATTATAAAGAATTGCAACAAAGAAAGAATAAGGTTTCGATGGGGCGAAAAAACCCGATTTTCCATTTCCATTTATATTTTCTAAAATGCGTATATTAAAAATACACTTTGTAACCTATTTCCGAACCTCTTTAATTATTGGAGGAAAGAAGTTTACTTGCCTCTTATCATATGCGTTAACAGCCTGGGCACGGTTGCCTCTGATGTTAAAAAACATTTTTTAAGCATCAAGCAACTCGACAGACGCAATCAAAATTAATGCACACTCACAAGTCAGTTGCACAAAAAATCTTCAATTTGATCATAATTCAACTCGAATTCAAAAAAGCAAACCATTGTGAAGAATAAAATGAAAATTACTCTTATTCAAATGAAGTTAAAGTGAAGGAAAATCATATTCACTTTTGATTTTGATTTTTAGCTAAATTCATGTTCACATCAATCTTATCCATTGAAAATTTATGCTTTGAATAGGAAAAACAACATTAATGTGACTAAAATGTGTATTAACAGGTTATAAATTATATTCACTAAGTGTTGCAATAAGTCAATAAGAAATAAGATTACAGTAGAACCTCGTTTATCTAAACCACTTTTTTTGCATGAGAAATTGTTCATTAAAACGAGGAGTTCATAAAAACGAGGTTTGACTGTATTTGAAAATTTTTATATCAAAATCTCAAAATTCTCAAAGATTTTGGCGAAAAAAAGCTCATCTTGGTTCCTTGGCACCATTTTTTCATTTCATTGTAATTTCTGAAACATGAAACTCTTGTAATAACAGTGATCTTTGTACATGCTGAATGCAAACCTTATTTGTGGCGTATAAGGTTTTCTAATAAGATTTTTTTAGTGAAAGCTTTAATGTAATTTTCATATTTTAACATTGATCTTCATTTAGTGAAAAGTGAGTTATGCCTAATCATTTTGCTAGACTTTTTTCTCTATGGCAAATAAGTAAATGGAATTCTAGAGCTAAAATGTCGCAATTAAATAAGTCATCCTACCGTAATGCCAAGCAAATGCCATAATTGATTCTTTATTATTGAATATCATTTTTCATCATTCGTAAGGAAACTGATGGCTCGATCAATATTTGCTTATGCTCAAGGAATAAGTGATTTTTCTATTTGCAAAGAAATGAGAGTAAAGCGAGATTAACCATCAACTAATAAAAAGAATTCAACTTTTGTTTTCGCTAAGTATATTTATTTTTTAATTTTTAATCGATTGATAATTTTTAATAAGCTTGATTTTTCTGATTTAACTTTTGTCCTGCTTTACCCTCATTTCCCTGTATTACAACAATTAAAAGTGAAAAGGACGCTTATCATAAAAATGTATTTGTCGTTGCTTGACGTTTTTTACTTGTTTGATCTATCATTTCATTAGGCTGCTGTTTTTTATCTGCAGCAATTTTAGTGATAATTTTAATTTTTTACTTTTTGTAATTCGTCAAATTTTGTGTTCGTTCTTTATTCCATCAATGGGGCAATTCATCATCTTTCGTTTCCCATTTTTTCGCATTGACAATGATGATATCTTTAATTCTTTAATTTCATGTTCATTTGATCGTTTTCAGTTCAAAGGCGCAACTTTCTTCATTCATTGTTAAATGGTTGTTTTAATTTTTAATTTGAAACTCATTAAAAAATAATAATTTTCAATCAAATAACATGATGATGAAAAGATTACTTCATATGTCTCTTCGCAAGTGAACAATTATCTAAACTGCCACTAGTATTTAGCTTTGTTCACATCTCCGAACAATCTTTAGTTCGCATCTGACTGCATGCATTGATCGCTAGCTCTGCTTGTGGTCACTCTAGCAGCGAGTTTTGGTACATATTTTCGGTTGAGAAACGGCAAATTGTGAAACACGACAGGACACTAAAGAGATACTTTTCGAAACCAATCGAAGTTTCAAAATTGACGGTTAATCCTTAACGGCGCAAAAATAGTGTGAAAGTAATCTTATTAAAGCTGTATGCAAACAGTATTGTCGACGGACAGTTTCACTTTTGTGAACATTATACTTGTCAAACGCTGGTTAGAGCTTAAAGTTACCGAATCAATTTTCTGAAAAACTCAATTACTTCAAAAAGATTTCACTTCTTGTAATTAACTAGAATTCGCATTTTGCTTTCAAAACTCTTTTGAATGAACACAAACACCGTTCATTGAGACTTTTAACTCATTCTTATTCTCTGCGTGTGTTTCGTGCCATGCACTTTAGTGATTCAAAATAATAGAAAGCGAATGGCTATTTTGCCAAATTAGTTTTTTTTTTAAATTTCAATATTTGAAATGTGATCGCAGCATTGGTGTTTGAGTTTTTAAAAGAATTAAGTGGTTTCCGCGTAAAGCTGTCCATTGTAAGGACAAGTGTGGCAGTGAAAAGGACGGAGGCTAAAGCGAGGTGAATCGATGGTTAGCAAGTGCAATTTTTCAATTACTTCCAAACATTAAAAAGCTTCTCAAAAGTTATTTACTCACAGTTTGTGAGGTGTGTGGTCATCGTAAACGTTATATATAAATGGATAGGGCGTCCTGGGTGGCCATTGCGTCCGTCATTCACTATGTGTCCACCACTGTGTAGCATGTAAATTACACCTACAAAAATGGGCATTTAAAGAAGAATAACTTGTTGAAGAAGCATTTATTGGCGTATGAAAAGGCAGTAACAATATAGGTCAGCTAAACAGTTTCAGGTGCAGGCGATTCTAGTCAGCGTTTTGCGTCTGTTTGAGAAGAAGAGAAAAATCGGAGAAGCAATTTGGTCAAAACGGTGACCCAGAAGCGATATGATTTTATAGCACCCAAGTGTATGCAACTTTAATGGTTTTAAATACTTTCGATAATTGGTTTCGGCAATCAATCCTTCAACGAGGCGTGGGAACACAACCTTTTCTAAATATGCATATTCACGAAAACATCTAAATATCCATTATTCGCTAGCCAGTTTACCACCACTCATAACTCGCACGTTCAAATTGTAAATCTATGTGTTGCTTTTGCCTTTTCATTTGAGTGCCCTGTTCAGCCATTAAAGTCAAATTGACGGAAAACTTCGTTTTCACCTACACATCGAGCATTCATTTCGCTCACTTGCATCTTTTGCTTGTCTTTGTCCGATGATTTGTACCCATGTTCTACTTTCGCTTTCGCTCTTTAATTATTACTTACTTACCAGTCGCAAACGTTTTGATTCCTTTTAATATTTAATCCGCTCTAATGAGATTGAAGCGACACCGACACTGAGTCTATATGTAGATAGTTAGCGTTCAATGCAATGCCGAAAAGCGGAAAGCGAGCTAAAAGTATCGCCGGCAATGATAATGCGTTGATTGTATGAATTTAGCTGTGGACAGAAAGTAAGTGAAAAGACCAAAATGACCGAAAAAGCCTGACAACAACCTTGGAAATTGTAAACTTAATAACATTGGGACATTAGGACATTAGGGCAGCCGAGCTTTTTATATGATTTCACAAGAAAAAAGCTCTACCATAGATGACATACAACTAGGGTCAAGCACCAAAGGGTCATTCGAGTTCAAGTTGAGACAGCAATGAGTATTGCTATTGTAAAGTAATTTTCTTTTAAAGTTTGTATGCCCTTTATTAGAGAGAGAGCGCGAGAGCGAGAGGTAATATCGTAAACGCAGTTTGTCGGCACTTCTTTTCTTCCTAAAGAATCATCTCCGTCGGCCTTTTTCGGCTACTGATCCCTGCTAAGAAAAAATAAAACGAACTATTCAAATAGCGCACGCAAGAACTTGTTAGCTCATGAAATAAAAACATGAGGATCAAATCTGTAGTTACAAAGAATTAATACGCTTCGATTGTTTAACGCGAGAGCTCACAAAGTTTTTTTCTGTGCGCTTGAAAATAATTTTCAATTGTAACTGAGCACCATTTTATCGCAGTTATTTTCAATTTATCTTCTTTATCCCTAATAATTGGCTATTTTCGGTCTGCGCTCAAAAACCGTATATAAGCTGTATTTGTGTGAATATACATCCATCTCTATACGTGGAATCTCTCTCTCGCTCTCTCAATCTATTTGTGCATGTGTGCTTGTGTTATATTTATGCCCAAAGAGATGCTACACTCAATTGGCTCTTTCGGAGCTCAGCCTTTGATGTAATTACATTCTTGAGATTCCTTACATCGGAAAAGGGCGCTTTTATCCTTCGCTCAATGAATGCGTTCCATATAAAAAAGAAAAAGGAGAGAGAGAGAGAGAGAGAGAGAGAGAGAAGGTTTTATTGTGTAGTTGAGTGACAAACAAAGCGAATTTCGCTAATAAAGGGATGATATAAACAGAGATTATTGAGCGATGCTTTCATCCGTGAAAATGCTAGAGAAAGAAAAAACTTGAAGCAACGAGATCTCAATTAAAAAATCTTTCATCGTTTCATATGTTCGCATCACAAAGCATTTATAGATTTCGAAAATTAGCAAACCAATGCATCAATAACTTGCAAATTAATTGTCTCAAAATCAATGAATAAAAGAAGCGATTGAATAAAAGAAGAGCAAAAATCACGTCAGATTTAGATGAGATATATTCACTTTCATTACTGTCATTTGTAAGAGAAATAAAACGAAACGATTTACAAATGAAAATTTTCATGAATTTATTAAAATGCTTGAGATTCCAACGACAAACACAGTCTTGTTATGGTATTCAATATTATGAGACTAATAATAATGTTCATGGTTTTCAAGCGCTTTTTCGCTCGCAATGATGTATCGAAATTCTAACAACGACTGCTTTATCTGGCCGCTTAGATTTATAGTATCATCAGTGCATAACACAAACACGTATTTACGAAAATTTTCGGAGGTAAATGAGACAATCGATAACAATAAAAGGCGACTAGAAAAAAAGTGTAGATGTGAAATGGTAGTAAAACTTGTATCTAATTACAAAGCATCGTTTTAGGCGATGCATTTTAGTGGTCGACTGGGCTATTGTTATCGAGAGTGATTACGAAATTTTCATTTAAGCGACTTTCTTTCCGCTTTCAAAATTTAGCATCAATCGTTTGCGGTGATTGAGAATTGAATGCGGTTTCGATTTCGAGCTCGAGTTCGTGCGATTCAATTTCGTTGTTACTTTCAGATCGCTTCATTTTCGCTATTTTCTCCTGCTGAGCTTCTAAATGTTGCTTACGCCATTTAATTCGACGATTTTGAAACCATACTTTCACTTGAGCTTCGGTTAGATTTAACGCTGCGGCAAGATATAATCTTTCAGGTCCAACCATATATTGTTGTCGTTCAAACTCATTTTCAAGTCGTTCCAATTGTTCAGGTGTGAAAATTGTTCGTACCCGCTTCGTTTTACCACCTTCTTGGTAAGATGAACAAAGCTGATGCTGCTTAAAATGATAATTTTGTTGTTGCTGCCGCTGCTGCTGTTTTTCGGTCACTTCTTTTCCTCTTTCATCTTTCGACAAAGACACGCGACTTTTGCTGCTTTTGTATGGCTTTTTCTCCTCTTCGCTATCGACTTCCACACTACTGCGATGTCGTTTATGACCACTCGATGAGTATAGCGGTTGAAATAACGACGTTGTCCGCATTTTCTCGTGCGCGCAAACTTCGTGCCTATAATCTGATACGAGAAATGAATATAATACATGCCTTAGCTGAGAGTATAGAGGAAGAAACGCAAGTGAAGCAAAGTGAAGCAGAATGGAGAAGTGGTGGCTTTGGTGGGTGCCATTTGGTATTTTCAGGGCAAAGAGACAAAATGAAACTTTTATATGGTTTTGAATGACAAGTGAACGCTTTTAATACTACACATAATTGATTTCCGGCATGGAATCGCGATCCTCTCTCCCTTTTAAATACAAATAATAATAAATGAAAATCATACATCAAATCAGAAAACGGTAATTTTGTTGCGCGAAACAATCACTTTTATACAGTTGAGTGTTTTGACAGCGACGAAGACAAGCGAATCTCGCTATTTAAGCTCAATCTAATTTCATTCTCGAAAATGTAAGCGCAATAAAGCGCATAACTATGTTATATACATGGTTATAAAGCGCATAACTACGTTATAGATTCTCCCCATTGCATATCATTTCCATCTTCTATTGTCACACCATTTAATCGTATTTTTGCCATTATTACATTCCTATCTTGAAGTCTTCGAATGCGAGAGAGTATAGCACAGCATGTATAAGGAAGTAATAATATGCAAGTGTATTTCCGAATAATCCGAGCGAAGAAAAACTCTAAAGATTGAAGCTTAAATTTAAAAAGCTTTTGAACTTCAATTCTAAACATCTTTTGTCCACAAAAATTATTTATCTTAGCGATAATTGCCGAAAGAAGCTCATTGTTTCATTCATGATTGAAATGAATTACAAATTTTATTTGAATGAAACTATTTGTATAGAAAAAACTTATCGAAATACTTGATTAAAATTTTCGAATAAAAACTCAAAGCCTCTCGTTTCTCGTCAAGCTTTCAAACTTCAAATTGCAAAAGACGAAAAAAAGATCACGAATGCGATCTTAAGCGACTATTGAGCCGTGCGCTGAAGAAAAGGCAAAATAGATAAATCGGTTTGTTTTGAGGAGCAAGACGCCTGAAAACGCACCCAAATTGGGGTTTAAAAAGAAAAAAAACTGAGTGAAAGAGCTCGCTTAATTGTGCTCTTTTAATAGGTAGGCAATAAAATTGAAAGCGAAAGTGAAAACGATCTCGTTTTGAACGGGCTAAAAAGTGAAAGTTTTTTCCAAGAATCAGCGTACTTTTCTGATGCTATAAAAAAGAGGAGCTTAGTTCAAAAAATTAAGATAAACAGTGGAAGCGAACGAAGCCACCCACAATGAATTAAAAAGGTTACTGTGCTTTTGGGTATATCGCCGTACGAATATAGAACAAGGATTTTCGCTAATTCAAGGATACAATTGTGTCCAGCGTCAGCCTATAATCTCGTTAAGTATCTGCAAACTAACCTTTTGCCGTCGAGTCCGGCGACACCGGCACCTTCCGCGAGTAATTATTATCTACAATATGCTGTTCATCCGCTGTTGAGTCTTGCGACGTTTTTGACAGCGTCTTGATGGAGTTAAGATCAGACTCGGTTTTAATGGTCAAATTATCCGAATGCTTTCCGATACCAAGAATCGCTTCGATTGAAAATTTTGATTTTCCCGTTGTTTGCTGGTGACGACTGGGTGAAGATGAAAATATTGAGAAGTTGTAGATGTCTTCGGTAGCGTTGAGTGGCGTGAATTTCGAGTTGCCGAGCATACTTTCGCACAAACCATCAATATTCAATAGCGCGGATGAAAATGAATGACAGTTAGTGGTAGCAAATGATGGCTTTAGTCTATGATGATACGGCAAGTGATTTATGCAAATCGATGACGCTTCTTTCTTGCTTAGCTCTTCGAAGCAAACTTCATTATTATTATTGAAAGCAAAGGATTGATGATTGAACGGCATATTCGTGATCAGCATCGAATCAAAA
Organism: Dinothrombium tinctorium; assembly: GCA_003675995.1. Taxonomy (NCBI): domain Eukaryota; kingdom Metazoa; phylum Arthropoda; class Arachnida; order Trombidiformes; family Trombidiidae; genus Dinothrombium; species Dinothrombium tinctorium. The sequence goes on along the minus strand of NCKU01001231.1, from coordinate 17,060 downwards.
CCAGCGTGCACTTGTCTCACTCTTTTGCGACGACGATTTGGGCGAAACTGATGCAGAGTATAATTTGAGTTTTGCTTATGTGGACAGTGTAAGGTAAACATTGTTTCAATGGTTAACTGTGATAGCAGTCGGTGTTTTCTACCCCCTATGGTCCGTAAATTTGGTCACAAATTCATATCGTGTCTTCCAATAGTAAGTCACTCCTTCTTCTCCATCGGAAGGCGTTGCTACCATTCGCATACTTTCGGAGCCAATTGTGGGCAGTTGTTCACTTGTTTTGACTCTTCCTCTCATTTTCGATCACGCAATTAATGGTTTAATAATTCTCACATTTTTGAATTAATGGCTAAAATGTGTGAGAGCTATCAGGTAAAACGTTGCTACGGATACAACTGTGTTATTGGTCGAATATAGCTTCAAATCGAATTTATTCTCGCAGCTTCTCTTCACGCATCTCTTCACGCACTCGAAATAGACACTTCTTCACACACGATGCTTTTAATATGGGTGGTAAATGTAAGAAAAATGTGACTCTTTCATTCATGCTACTCTTATTTAACCACGATAATCGAACTCATTTCATTCACGTTTCAAGAAAATTAAAGTGTTTAAATGAACTTTCGCGAGTTTTTAAGCAAACTTGCGATTGATTAATTTTAATTTTTGATTGATTTGTTAATTGAATTTACCATTTGAACAATGAAATTCGCTGTCATTGTCAAATGATTTATTCAATTCTATAATAGCTAAAACAATCATCAACTGTGAGAAAGTTAAGACTCTTATTTCTAAAACGTTGATCTGATTTCAATGATTTCTATGAATTTAACTAATTTTACCTCAGTTCACATTAAAGTAAATTTAAGATTTTGTTTACTTTCATTTTTAGTATCATTGGCGCTATTATCTTTGACCAATTCACCGCGATTTGACCCAATTTTTCCATAATTAGTTTACTTCATCGGTATAAAACAATTTAAACTCCTAGCAATAAAGTTTTTTCTTTCAACTTCGAAGTAATAAAAAGATAGTTTCGCTAGACTTTGCCTTTCACTTAAAAGCTTTAGTTTCTAAGAAAAACCTAAAGTTTACAAGTTTAGCTTTTTGCCTAGTGAGAAATTTTATGAACAAACACAAAATCGTGAGATCTAATAAGCTCACGAGTTAAACAAGAATTCAGTCGAGCTTTAACCAATCATCAAAATTCACCAAGTAAAGCTCATCATTCGCTTAATCATGTCATATCATAACATCGTTCGACTTTTTCTAATTTTTCCAGAGTTTTCATTTGAGTTGGTATTATGTTTTCGGTTAACTCCAAAAAGCATAAATGAAATTTGATTATATTTTTTCATAAAGCCAATTTTTATGCTCATTTTTCTGTCTCTGTTTCGCAATCAAAAGCATAAAGTTACCTTTCGATGTTGTTACATCAAAGCATTATATTCATACAAGCTTTTGAATTCGCTTTTGAAACGTCTCTATATCAGATCGGCTTGTTTCAAATATCAATGATTATCTCGCGTTGTGAGGCAGTTATTACATTAAGTTACTTAATCGGTAATCAGTTTTCATAAATCATCACATTTCGAAGTAAATTGAGGTTGGTAATCGAATATTTATTTTTTTAATTAAATCTCATCTCGTTTCTATATAGGAGCGAATCGATTTTTTGACTTCGCTTTCTTCTATCACCACACATCATTTTTATTGATCGCAAACTAAAATAGCGACGCTAAATTACGTTCACTTTGTTCTGAGCAGCAAAATATATTAAACATCATCTTCCTATCTCCTAAATGACACTACTGCTAATCGTTCGTAATTTAAGATTTTCACTCTTTTCCGTTTAAATGAAGACAAAGTGAAGAGTGCACTCATTTGAAAAATGAATCTGAAAAGAAGAAAATCGAACATGCAGACCATAAGTACAGCAATAATTTATCTGAAGCAATTTTGATGCAATTTCCTGCAAGCGTTTTCAATTAGATTTTCGATGCATATCAATGCTTAATTAAATTGATGCTGCGTAAAAGAAATTTAATCATTCTATGAATAAGTTTCGCTTGTTTTCATCATCAATGGTGCGAAGATAAATGCATCTTTTTTCCTTTTACAGTACGATTTACAATATGCGCATATTGATCGTTTAGTTCTGCTCTCGAAATAAACGAATCTTGTACGCGTTTTACAAGGAAGAGAGAGAGAGAGAGAGAGAAAGAGATGAAAAGGATGAGCGCAAAAAGTGAGAATTGATCAGAGGCAGGTGCGGCGATGGACGAATGCGTATCATTTCATTGTCTAATACTCTCTCCTCTCTTCAGAGGGTGGTGTTGATCGCTCGCTACGCGCAAATGCGCGGATCTTGAGCATCATTCATCCTCAACAACATTGCGCATTGCATTCGCTTCTCATTCTTGTCATTCGTAATGCGTGTCGCATTGGAAAAATGCTAAGCATCGTTTGATTGCAATGCTGCAAACGGTGTTTGCATCTGCTTATTCTCTGCGAATAGTTATCATCATTATTGCAGAGATAAGTAGCCAGAATACGAGCTGACATTGTATGGTCGGTTCTAAATTACAATTTCACAACAAAAGAAGTTGATTGCTTCTTTTGCAATGCATATAGTATTAGTTGAAAATGTATGTTTTATTGCTAAAGGACAAGCAAGAAGAAAAAGAAGCAGAAATTGCAATAATTTGATTCGTTCCGAGAGCAATAAAATAATATTGCCCCTAATCGACGACCGATAAATGTGAATGCCTACGCGTATATTGAAAAGAGAAAATCCTCGGAATCGGTAATATTCGAAATGCAAGTGGAGACCACAAGGGTTAATAAAAGCAACGAGAATAAGATGTTTCATTGTAATTAAGCATTTAAATTGCTACTGTTTATTGTCGGCGAATAAAGGCGACAGTCTTTCTCTCTCTTCGCCTTCTTTCTTCGCTATCGCCGTCTTTCTTTCTCCCTTTAGCCTACATACACAAAGCCGATGGCTGCGAGTAACTGCGTGTGTGTATGCCGTTTATTAACAACTTTATTGTCTTCGGCCTTTTCCAAATGTTTCGGCTTCTTTCGAAACAGAATCCAAAGCGAACCAAGCTTCGTCGTCTTCACTTATTCTACGAAAAATTTTCTTTTCGGCCACTTTTCAATTACTGATTTGCAGCAAATAACTTTAGCTTTAATACTTATTTTGTCGTTGTCGCTATCGCTTTGAAACTCATCGCTTTCATTTCTTTTCATCTTTCTTGCTTCGCTCTTAGAATCTTACAAACTTGTTTCACGAATCTCATGAATTTTATTTTAATATATTGTAAAAGACACAAAATCGATTTAATATTCGATGCTTTTCATTGCCATAAAAATTCAAATTTGATCGATCGCGTATTATGTGAAATAATAGCAAAATGAAAAGTTTTTTCACTTTCGTATAAAATTTAAACGCTCATCGTTTTTGAAAAATTTAAATAAATTTAAAATTTACTCAAATCATCATTAAAAAAGGGAAAAATTTTTACACTAAAAATTAAATTTATATCGACGAACAAAAGCGAAAGAAACTGAACGTGAAACGTTGCGCTGATATTTAAAATTGTCTTCACATAATAATTTAATTTTTTATTATCTGGATAATTAATTTCAGAAAATTTTTACACGCATCTAATATTAGAAGTATTCTTATCTGAAAGTATCGTGTATCTCACCCGGATAATCTTCGCGAAAAAGTTTGACCATTTGCTATCTGTTGGTTTTGATTTACAAAGAAGTATCAGTTGTTTCTGAATGAAATGAAATTTTATCAGTAATGAAGAACAGGTTCAGACAAGGCTTCAATATTATGATTTAAATTTGATCGCTGCCTGTGGTAAAATATTCGTAAACAAAATGTCAGACAATTTTCTGCTGGGCTTTTCAATAATGAAATGCAATAAAATTGATGCGAACACAGTAAATACAAAGCTGACGATGGATTCGCAGAGCTGCAAAAATATGAAGAGAAAATGATAGAAGAAGTTTTTTAAGAGAAAGCTTACCATTGAATAGTAACTGAATGGAACTAAAGTGCGATTATAACCATTTCGAGACCAGATTACTAAACATTGTATGAGATATATTGCGAAGCTTAACTTGTTTAAATAAATGAAAAGATGCGAAGAAAGAAAAGTTTTAAAAATTCCTTTAAAGAAATTAGCTTGTAATACGTCAAGATTGTAGTGAAATAAAAAAAAACTCACCACCTGTTCCAGAAGCGCACGAGTAACAAATCCACATAATGGAAAGCGACCAAATGACTCGATGCAAACCCGCATAAGTCGCGCTAATAAACAATGGCCATTCGTAGCCAATGGTCAGTGAATATGTCGATAGCGGCACTGTAAATAATGTTATGATAGCGATAAACCAGATAAAAAAGTTTAATTTTCTTGGCATTCGAATTTTTTTGCGTTTGAAAAAAATGTAGCCCAAAACAACGCCAATCAAATAAGGCGACAAGTGTAAATAGGTTGGAAGATGACTTTTTTCAATCTTTTCATAAAATTGTCTGAAAAATAAAAATGATTGCGAGTGCAAAAAAGATCGTCTTACTTAAAATTGCTCACTTGCGACTTGGTGAATCGTAAACAGCCGCCGCTGGATACCGAAGCAAATAAGTGGCTACGATTATCGCTATTGTGTTTGAACAAATAGTAAAAGAGATGATGCAAATTCCGATAGGCGGCCACCTGTGGAGTAAAGTGTTTAAGTTGAGCTTTAAATTTAATAAATCGCTTTATTGTAAAAAGAATATATCAACTTACTTTACTAAAAACGGTATAATCGCTGACAGAGTGAATATAAAAAGTTGCATCTGCACGGATAAGTAAAAAGAAGAAGGATAACAGGTATCTGATAGTTTAAACCAATTAGAAACAAAGAATAAGTTGTAAATGTAATTTCTCATGCATTTATCAATTTCAATGTCCAAGTATTCGAATGAAAGTGGTCCGCGAATAAACGGCCCGAAAACAATCAGAGCTGCAATCGTAAATGACAATGGAACCAACATTTGAAATAAATATTTCATTAAAATTTCGATTATATTTAGACGTTTGTTCATTTTCACCGATCGAAGAATGCTTCTGGTAACCATCGCTGCTCCAATCACGAAGAAAGTATCATTAATTACGAATCCATTGATGATGAGTTGAAAAAGAACATCTTCGGTGGCGTGAAAAAAGTTTCGCGAAAAAGCAAAAGTTTCTTCGATAAAGAAGAAGTAGACATGAATTACGAACATCCAAATCATGGATAAAACTCGAATACCATCGATGGCATTGATGTTGGTTGTCGAGCGGTCGGCGAAAAATTCTTTGCCGTTTGAGATGAGTGAAAAGGCGAGAAAAGCAGAAATAAATTTTGATCTTGATTTGTATTTGTCACTTTGGGAGTTACTTTGAAAGAATAATTCATAGAAGGTAGATATAGTTACCAGGATTATAACCACAACGAAACAGCAGCCCAAAAATAATTGCACATCATTAAGTGTTGCAGCTTTCGAAGTCTCGCAGTGCTTAACTTTGATCTCGGCCAAAGTTCGCTTCGAAACTAAAATGTTCCGCTTTCATTCAATTGCGACTAAACATTTTTAATGAACTAACGTGAATTTAATATAATTTGGACATCATGGGTTGAACAGGCTGACGGTACACAAATTCCGACTCTAATGACCATGTCATAAAAGATTTGGGCGTAGCGCCCCACGTCCATTATCAGCTTGAATTATTTTATTTTTAATTTTAGAAGTCGATTAATGCACTCACCTCGGATCGAGATTCACTTAAGTTTAGTAACCTTGTTTCAAAGCCATATTTGCTCGGCTTCGGTGGCAATGGAAGTTGACCGGTTATAAGGCAATATTTACCAACGAACGATACTTCGCTGTCTGCGCTTTTAATTTGAAGACATTCGTCAAATGAGCCCAAAGAAGTGATGGTTCCATCAAGAATTCCAGGAACAAATCGCCCGCTAGCATCAATCACTGAAAATATTTTTATTTTTATTTTTTTTTTTAATTTGCTAAAACGTATATGAATAAAATTAGTTTGAAACTACAACTGCACTTAAAATTTTTCTCATTTTGTGAAAAATTTTCGCCATAAATGCAAATTAAGTTAATAACGTAAATATTAAATAATTTATGTCACCTTATTGGTATCATATTAGTTTATCATTAACGTAAATAATTGCGTCAATAAACTCGAATGAAAGAGTTGATTTAAATAACAAAAATGAATCTAATTGTCACTGCCAGTTAGCATTATATTCAAAACGATTGATTTTTCTTTTTATTCATCGGCATTAGTACCAGCTCTAAATTTCGCTGATTTTTTTTATAAAATGTTATTTGCTGTTACGAAAAAGGAGCAAAAACTTACTTCTAATGGCCCAACTTTTTTGCTCTTTGATCGCAACAAAAGTCTTGAGCAATGAAGATGAACAAGACGCTGATATGTTGCTTTCATAAACGAAATCAAGCGCCAGAGGCAATAATTGTTTTAAAAGTTCACTAAACAAAATTTGAATACCATTACCGTAGGCTATCCAAATACTATTCGCATTCGACTTGTTGCCATTATTGAATTCGTTTAATATTTTTTCGCTTGCAATCACAGAGTCGTCTCCATCTTCATTTTCACTCGTATCATTTGCAATCAATGCGAAAGATGAGTGAAGCAAATGAATGAAAAATACGATGAAAGTGATAGTCACGAATTCAAAACTTATCAATCGTTTCATTGTTGAACACTCATTGAGACATGAAGCATGTTAACTCTTTTTCTTCCACACTTCAAAAAATGTTTTACTTGTAACAGTCGTTTGTCGCCTCACAAACCAAATGTCATTCAAATTATTTTTTTTTTTCATTTTTTTCACAACTGATTAATGAGACAAATACTCGATGGTGCATTCGCCTTAACCTGTATTACCGGGCACACACGAAATTCTTTAATTAAAAAAATTTCTTCAGCAGAAAGAGTCAATTCGTTTTCGTTTGAGAACAAATTTTAAGTTAAAAATTTTTCATTAACGACCAAATAAAGCATGAAAGCTTCAATTTTGTTCTTGTTTTTTACTTTAAAAACGTAAAATTTTTTTCACGACAAATTAAATTAGTTCATAACTCTGAAAGAGATATTAGCAAAATAGCTAAATAACATGATATAAAAGCGTGATTTGTAATAATTAGTAGTTTACATTTTTTGATAATTAAAATAATGAATTGAACATTTTTTCAGTTTAAAGTAAAATTTTTCACAAAATTACGATACAATTAATGAATAAAATTAATGTTCAAATTTCGATGGTAATTGTAGAACGATTTGCCGCCATAAATCGTCGAAATATGTTAAATTTTTTGAGGAACTCTCACAAATAGATGCTTTTGAAAATGTTTAATTGAACATGAACAAATACGACTTAATCAAGTATAAAAACGTTATGACGATCAACATTTTAATAATTCGCCATTTTGGCGATAATTAAATGATAAGGTTCAATAGTAACAATTCATGCTTCTCATTTACGCTCTAAAAACAAAAGGCTGCTCTTAATTGGTTTTTCGAGAAAGCGAATTTTGTGAAAATAAAACAAAGCTGAACTTTGATCGTTTAAGAAAATTTGCGATCACCGCGAGTTTTATTTTCGTATCATTGCACTTTGAGCTTGTTTCCTGTGTTTTTGTTCATTAAAATTCGTAAAAACCATAAAATAAATTTAATAAGTTTCTCACTCCTCTTCACATTATTACTTCAGATATTGTGTTTTGGCTTAAGATTTCAACTAGTTTTGGTGAGAGAGATTCAGAATAAAAAATATTGTCACTTCACCTCACTTTACTTTCATCGAGCAGAAGTTTTTTTGGTACAGACATAAAACATTTCGATGAAAGGATGTGTGATTTGGATTTGGTCGAAATAATTGTAGTTAAAACCTTGCTTTGAGTTTAAAAATTTGAAAGAATTAAAAGATCAAGTTCTAAGACAATGAGATTGCCGCTTGGATGACTATGTAAGAGACAAATTTTTTAGAATTTTTAGATAAGCTTTTTGTTTTAAGCATTAAGATTTTTAAAAGGAAATTTTAAAAATTCAAATAGCGCTTAGTTTAAATATGTAAAAGTTTTTGTAAGAATCGCACATACGAGCGAGAAGCGTGATATTGATTCAAAATAAAAAGGTCCGATTATCGAAAATATTCATGAGTTTTGACCAAATATTAAAATAAAGTATGCTACCGATTCAAAATAAAATTTTTCTATTATCGAAAGCTCGCTTACTTGCAATGCAAAGGATTAGATGCATTGCAGGTAAGCTTACACTTTATTTTGAATCGGTAGCATTTAAAGATTTAGTCAAAACTCATGAATGAGTGTTTTTAAGTTATAAAACATTTAAATTTAATTCTTTTGTTCAAACTTCTTATAATAAGCTACATTTAATCAACATTCAGGTCAATTTTAAAAGTTATACAACTTTGACCTATATCTTAAGAACGGCTCATTTTTGACCCTTGAAACCTCTGGAAATAGATTCTACGAGTCAAAATATATATAAATAGGTACATTTGGGCATTTAAAACAGTATAAAGACCAGATTAGGTCAAAATTTTCACTTTTGAAATTTTAGAACTTTGGCTTACATCTCGAGAACGGCACATTTCCGACATCTAAAACTTTCAAAAATAAACTCTGCAGGTCAGAAAAATTCCGCATATTAATACAATAGAAAAATTGTTTTATAAGATTATACAAACATTCAACCAATCGCATCCGAATCACAAACACATTGATGCTTCAAAGCTGCAAACTTAAGAAATTGATTTCTTCTAATCAAATTTGATTTTCATGAAATAAATCAATTTTTAATCTTAAATAAGAATTTTTGTTCAGAAATGAATAAATTTTTTTGAAAATTTATCTACTCACGTTCACAGAAATTATTTTATACTCAAAATGGACACATAATAACGATGCTAATATACAGCAATAATGCGTAGAGTAACATTTAATGCGTTTTTTGAACACAAATGGCTGATATTAAATCAAACTACTTCCTATAAAAGTCTATATTAAAAAATGATTTAGCTACATTAGAAATTAATCTATTGAGTGCGATCAAAAGTTTGGAGAAGGAGAAAAAATTGGAATTTTAAAAAAGTCTAATAAACACAAACAATCGGCTGAAATTAAATTGAATTAAGATTTGTAAGATGACCCTTTTATTGGATAATATATTCAGTAAACTGGTATTTTATGAGTAGAGTACATTAAATTTATACACAAATCTAATTTTAAATCAATTATTTATTACTAATTTTAAACTGAGCGACTAAAGGAAAATTTCAAATGAATTTTGTGCAAAATTAAATAGGAAAAAGTGTGAATGGCTTTTTATTTAATAGGGTCAAAAAACGTTAATTGAAAAACATATTTCATCCGTAGTATAAAAAATAGCATAGCTAAAACATTTCATTTTTAATTTTCCGATTGATTTTCATTCGAAATTTCAAAAAAGTAATTTGATAAAAATGTTATTTAATTTGTATTGCTTTTCGAAACTTTTGGGTAATTTCTATGTTTAATTTCAAGTTTTTTTGCTTGATAATCTCTTTTTTATTTCAGCGGTTTTCCTTTATTTCAAATTAAGCTCTTCTCAAAATAAAACAATAAGTTTTACGACAATAGTTGGCAGACAGCGTGTAAATTATGCTCGTGACTACACTCAACCATCGACATGGGCAAATGCTAGTGCAATTCAAAACGAAGCGCTTAGAAACTCTAAATTAATACAAAGAGAAAAACGTTGTGGCATATATCGCCAAAGTCCATTCAGGAGAACAATAGTAAGCCGATCAGCAGCGAAAGCCGAATTTCCTTGGCAAGTTGGTATTTATTTAAAAAAGGAGCAAAACTTTGAGTATTCTTGCGGTGGAGCAATTCTAACTTCAGAGTGGATTGTCACTGCTGCTCATTGCGTTGATAAGTAAATTTCGTAAACAAAACATTAATTTTTGATTGTGATCACTTTTACAGAAATAAACCCGAAGAGTTAAAAGCAATAGTCGGTGTTATCGATCTCAATAATGTTGAGGCCAGTGGTGGAGTGTTTTTAGATAAAGTAATTAAGCATGAAAATTACAGCGTTGGCAATGAAAACGAACAAATCAATGATATAGCGCTATTGCATACCAGCAAACCGATCGACCTCTCAATATCACAAATTAATGCGATTTGTTTGCCGAAAAAAGGTGAAAAATCTTACTTAAAGGCAGATTTAACCGGATGGGGTCAAACAAAACAGAATGGATTTGCTAATGTTTTACGCACAACTGTCGTCTATCCATTTCCAGATAGCGAGTGTCGTAGATTTTATAAAAGAAAATTTCACGCTAATGAAATGATTTGCGCTGGTCTTCGAAACGGAAACAGAGATGCTTGTCACGTATGCAACAATCATTAAAAAATTTTCAATTAAAATTTTATCAAAATTCAGGGTGATTATGGGGGTCCTTTAACTCAAGTTAAACGTGATGTTAGTTATTTGATTGGCATTGTCTCCTTCGGCATCGATTGTAGCCAAAGAGCTTATCCTCTTGTCTACACTCGAGTATCGAATTATGTCGATTGGATTTATGAGCATATCGCTTAGCTATTAATAATTTTTAATAATTATTTGAATTGAGCAAAACTTCTATAATAATTTTTCATTGATTTGTTTGATAATTTTGCCAAACTTTCTAAATTTTTATTTTTTACTAAATCATTTTATTTTAAAAATTTAAAGAACTTTTAAAAAAGAAATTTAAACGGAGTAAGTTGTGAAAAAAATTGGTAAATTAAAATCTGGCTTTAAATGTAATCAAATTCTTATTTTATAACGGAAGTGATGTTTTTTCTTTAAATAAAAGCTCAGTTACATTTTTAAGATTACGTGTATGGCTCATAAAATGGGTAAAATTGAGCTAATTGTTGCTTTTACTGCTAGTATGTTATTATTTTTTATTTTTATTTGTATTTATCAAAGTCAAGAATAAAATTACTTTAAGTCGCTTTATTTTAATATTAAATATATAAAAATCGTATAGAAAAATTAAGATTTAAATCTTAATCGTTAGTTTTAGCTTTAGCTTTTCTTTATGACAAATTAAATTTGTTAAGTGAAATTTTTTGACTCATTTTTTTTAAATTTTTCTTGAAAAGCGTTTTCGGCGATATTTGCAAGTCCTATTTTCATCTACCCACGACAATATCATGTTCCGGTAGTTAGTGTTGGCTCAACTTTGAATAATCGTAGGATAGGAGCGACACTTTTAGGAAACCAAATTATTGATGCAAATGGCAATTTGCCTGGAGGAGCTAGCCTTCTTACTAGTGGAATTGATGGCGGTAATATTGTTGCTTTTGGTTCAGGAGCAACCGGAAATGGCGGATTTGTAATAAATGGAAATGGACTTATTGGTATCGATGTGGGTTCAGCTGGAAGCATGGGTATTGGGGACGTTTATTCTACTATCGGCGGAACTGTTGGAGGATCTGGTCACGCTGGTTTAGATATGTGGGGTACTGGGATTCATGCTGGTGCAAATGGTGGCATTACAGGAATTATTGAGTTACCCAGCTTTAGTTATAAGAGCCCCTCAGAGGGAAATATAATAAGCGAAACTCCGGCTGTCATTCCAACTGATTCGGGTAACTTCATTAACTAAGATATTTCTTAAAGCACTCATGCGAACATATTTTTTAGTTGAAGCACGTCCATATTTCGCTCGATCTATGCCTTTTCAAGGAGACTTTGATTTTTATCGAGTTTAAAATTTTTCGAAAAAATTTCAACAAAAAAACTTCTCAAACTCAGTTTTTATTTTTTGTTTTATTTACTATTACAAAGAAGCAGTGTTTAACTATTTTATCTTGTTTGGAATGATTCATTTGATAAATCCGATTTTGAATAAAATTATGAATTAAATTTTTTGCTAGTTCTCATTGTAACTCTTTTTGAAAACTAAGTTCACTATTATAGACCTTGACTATGATAAAATGTAATGAAAATTTTCAGATTTCTAGGTAATCAATTAAATAGTAAATGAAAATGAAAATTTATGTTCAGAAACAACTTAAATTAACTTAAAGTTTCAATTATTCGTCTTAATTTTTCTTGAACATAAGCACCAAGTAAAAGGGTCGGAGTTGTTCAGTTAAGAAGTGCGGATGGATCTCTTTTTTTGGTAATTTAAACTCATTTTTAGAATTTTGTAAAAAGCGAATCCCAGTCATGAATAAAACAATTTTATAAAGAAAAATTAATTTCATAGCTTTCATAATTAATGAACTTTTAAATCTTACCAAATCTCGATTAGGAAAACATATATTTTGAATAAAAAATGATTATTATAAAAGTTATCTCATATTAAATTTCCTTATAAATTTTTTCATTAGATTTAGTTGGTTAAATAAATAATGTATATTTCTAAATTATGCGCTATTTCCCACGGGTCTCTGACTATCAATATAATTACGATCGTTAATTTTTCCCCTTATAATTTAATTAAATTATTGAGATCATTGAGATCACAGAATAGAAATCATACCATCAGCTTATCTTATCAATCAGAATCAAATTTAAGTTTCGTGATGCTATATCAACGCGTAATTGCTAAATAAAAAGAATGAAAAGTTTGATGTGATTGTATTTTGAGTATTTTTCTTGTGTTCATTTAAATGTTGTAGTACAAATTCAGAAGCATACTTTAGATAAAATTTTTAAGATAACCTTTTAATGTTTTTACTAAATTTTCTTCTTAAATTTTTTATTTGCATTAAGTTTAATTAAATAAGCAACATAAAAATTGTCTTTTAAAAAGACGTATTGCAAACTCCTTTAAGCTGTGAAAAGAATATGCGTTAAAACTTTTTATAAAATATGAGCTCTTGCACACATAGTCAAGTTTTCAAGTTTTCAAAATAATTATATGAATTTGTATAAAAAATTAAATAAATTATAAAAAATTACTTAAAAATAAAAATAATAATAATTTTGTTCTGATGAGATTGGGGATTTTTAAGAAATTGTTCAATGATGTTAAAATAAGCATCAGCAGATACAGTGTCCGTAAAGTAAATTACGCTTTAAGCATCCGGATCAGAATAAGCCCTCCATCTACCGATTTTATTAGTATACAAAGATTTTTTATATATTCTCTTTCACCACTAAACTCCCAAAGCGGTAATTTTGCCGGTTTATTTATTCACTAAGATAAAATAATGCATCATTTTTGAACAGTTATTTCGAATTACCATTGCCGATACAAAATTGTCTTGTTTTTTTTATATTATCATTTTGACAATAAAAGGTCTAAAAAGGCGATTCCGGATAGCTACCTGAATTGATTCTAGAATCAACGATCAAGACTCAAGATCGAGTAATCCTAGTTTATGAATATAAACCTTGATCGCTGACCTCAGATCAAGGCTTGATTCTAGAATTACGCATGATCCGAGTTTGTGAATAACAAATATTTCGATCTCGAACGGAGATCAGAGATCAAAGCTCCGAGAAAGGCTCGATCTCAGTTTGTGAAAAAGTGCCTAATCAGCATTTGCCGATTGTCACAGAGCTCATTTGTTTACTGTTAATGTCACTGTTAATTTGTTTATTTTATATGTCGTTCTGGGTTGCGGATCTTCTTGCACAACTATGTGAAAGATCAAAATTTTCGTTTTGACATTTCAAAAGTTATTCGGCTTCATATAGGTTGCGCTTTAATTCACACACCCTGTATAGCGCTACTGATGCAAGCGCACCTCCCAACTTAGAGGCAAAGATGTTCAGAGTGAAAATTTAGCCAAATGCTCTCTGTTAGATATGAAATAACAAATAAATGCGAAAAGAAAGTTAAAAGAAAGTTGGAGTTAAAATAAAAAACTCAGACGAGTGGAAAAGAATTAAAAGAAAAATGAATGAAAGATGATATAATCACACATTTTTACAGCGAAATAACTTTCTTGGTCTTTAAGCTTAAATCACGTAGCTAAAATCGTAAATTAAACTTAAAAATGATTTATGTCTAATAAATTAAATAAATTTAGTCATATAAAAGCAAAATTCATGCACAGAATTTAAGTGAAAACTGGGAAAAATTATTCAAATTGAATTTAAAATGATTTTTTTTTTTCAATTTTAGTTGAAATATTTACTCGACATTTCCCTTGAATATCTCTATAAATCAACCCATTTTAAACTCACGCGTTTACTAATTTTCATTTTGAAAACGTAATTTCAAAACTCGTCAGTGAAGATAAATTTACAAAAGTCACCTTCACAATTTTGTTTATTTTCAATTCACTGCTCATTGAATTTTTATTTGTTAGTTTCATAATACTTCAACTCATTAAATAATAATTTGTTTGACTTTTTTCACTTGAAAAAGATTTCAATTTGAACTAAAGCGCCAATAAAAGATGTTTTGCGATCAAAAACTTTTTTCGAAATTGACAAATGAATTTACTTCAAATTATGCTGGAAAATCATATGATTAAATATCAGATTTTGCTTGTTTTGATTATGAAAATAAAGAGTTAATTCAAGAAATTACTTTTGAATATTTATGCGTCATCGCCGCATAAACTTATTTTTTAATTTTTAATCACAATCGTATATAGATTTTCCAACAAGCGATACAATTTTTACACATTTTTAGCGTTTCATAAATGAGAGAATAGCTTAAAAGGATATGTTTCGAGCAGTTTCTTCACACGAATTTGTCCAAACACACTTACAAACGTTCCATAATCAAATCAATCGCGATCTAAAATTTCTGTCTCTGGTTATTTATTATGCATCCATTTTGTTTGCCAATCAATGTTTAATTCTTTAGCTTTCAAAAAACAAATCAAGAAAAATGAAAAAGGCATTCTGATGGAGCATTAACGACAATTTTTTAAAAATTTATTCATTATGATTTCATATAATTTAGTGTGGAAAGATTTTAATTGACGTAAAAGAAGTGAAGGACATTTTTACAGCATAGGAAATAAAATTCTAAAATGAAAAATGAAAGTGTCTTTGAAATTTTTGTTTTTTTATCATTTGCATAATGAAATATTGCCTAAAGTAGAAAACTGCATTTATAATAATAAAAAACAATAGAAGATCTTGTATAAATGCCAGAATGTAAATATTATAAACGCAGTTCGATTGAAACGATAAACAACTGTACAAAATCTTTGCCGTGATTGATAAAATTGGTGTCAGCAAGAATGGTGTCGATATCCATCGTTACGTTTTCATTTTTCGTTTTTACTTCTCTCACAATTGCTCAAAGTATGTTTTAAATTTTTGATTGTTTCGTAAATTTTAATGATTCTTGAGTTAAACTTAGATGCGAATAAAAAATGTGCTGTTTCGGAAAATAAAGCTGAAAAAGCAATACAAACTTTAATGTTTTTCGGCGATCGTAGATCTTTTTTGCCGAAAACCGATGCAGATGTCGATAAACATTGTCAGTAAGTACTGATTTCATTCACTTGATGAACAAAATATGCGGTAAAAAGTTGATTTTCTATTGAAAGACTTATGCAAGAAAGTGTGAAAACGTATATTAACTTTGCAAAGTGTCACAAAGCATTTCAGCGAACAATTTTGGGACTTTTATCGAGTGGCTATAAAAAATCAGTGAAGAACCGATGTCCAGACAAAGCATGGCGACAAAGTAAGTGTTTTGACAAAAATTGAATGAAAATATTATGAAAATATATAAAAAACAATGATAAACAATTGAAGGTAAACGGTTTCATTATATACAATAGTAATTTTGCATGTAGTATAATTCACTGTGTAGTTTAATTATACAAATGGCATATTTAACTGTTCTTACTAGGTTAGGTATTTTAATTAATTATATACTTATTTGCTAGTGAAAATACGGTATAAAAAATTCACGTTGTGTGTATTCACTCCTAGGATTCATTAAGTTCAGCGATTGCTTGCTTGGATCTAAGGATAAATTCGAAACAATTCATCGATGCGCCGATGTTATGTATTGGCAATTAGATTGGGCTGTTGCAAACGTAACCGCTGAAAAACAAATTCTCCTTTCATGCTGTGTATTTCAACTGGTTGAGATATGCTTTGAAAAAGCATCCTCTTCATGCGGCAAACAATTAACTAACTTTCCAAAATCGATATTTAGTGAGCCAGTGATGGATTCATTTGATCTTATGTGCAGCAGTTTGGATTCAATAGCTAAATGCGAGAAAACGTTTCCAGAGTATATGAAAAAATTGAAAGAAATCGCGAAAGCAGCTCCAATTTCACCAAAAAGCATATTCTCCCAGATTATGAAGCTCGTTTTCACCTTGGTCAATTGAAGCAGAAAGAAAGAATTAAATATTTTCATAAAATATTTTAAATAAAATTTATTGCAAATGCAAAATCAGAAATTTTATTTATCACAAAACAAAATTTTTATTAATACTTGACTCGCTCAGCTTTTGTCGTTCAAATTTAATGAAAACGAAAATAAATTGCTATAAATAGCAAATCTCACTTGATTTTGTGAAAATTTTCTTAAAAATTTTTCGTAAACTAGTTGATCTTTATGTAGAGGTGCCAAAAAATTCATACAATACAAATGGCATCGATAAAATTTAAAGACGTCAAAACAGAGAGCGACAGCATGGAATGAGTTTAAACAATAATGAAAAATATACAAAAGCTGTTACCTTGAATATCATGAAAAATTCGATATTTCAATGGGAAAAATATTCAAAATCAATAGTTTTGTTTTATTGAATAAAAACAAGATTAAAAACCAAAAAATTAAATTCCTTAAACCATTAACTGATTTCTACAATATTATGTAAATAACTTGAAAAATATTTTTAAAGGAAAACCATTTTTAATGTCTAGCCTAAACATAAAAGAATAATGCGTTAGAAAGATATTATTATGAATAAATTAATTTCGAAAGGCGAAAGATTTATCTAACAATAAATTCATTGTGCACATTTTCTT